>JBCAUG010301302.1:3821-17591 GCA_038406175.1 Haplosyllis leylae | reverse complement strand
GTTCAATGCAGATTTTACTTGATACATTTTTGGACGCTCTTCCTCTTACATAGTCATTTCATGAACCTCTTTATCTCACTATCATCTCACATTTCATCTTTCTTCATCTCACTTTTTATCATACTTCATCTATTTCTTCCATCAACCGTTTCATCTTTCTCTTCATCTATTTATCTTTTCATCCCAATTCTATGCAAATTTGGCTGCAATACATTTTTGGGGGGATCTTGTTCATCTCGCTCTTCATCTGCCTATTGTTTCATCTCTCTTTATCTCTTCATCTACGTACCTGAAGCAAAGTTACGGTTAGATTTAATTACATAGATTTTGGCGCGACACAATGCTAGTAGCAGTCTTTTTGGTTCTAGTTCTAATACAACAGTGTTAAGTGCCGCGCGACACAGTGATAATTCTCATTCTGCGAGTTGGAACACTCTAACCCTAACTACCGTAATTGAATTCGTTTGAACTTAGGTGGAGGGGATTTATTCTTGTGTTCCTCTTGCAAGAAGTGGTTGAACTTTCAACAGGCAAGATCTTGTACGTCCTCTCAATCACACGCTACTTCACGTGTGTACTCTTTTCATTCATGTCCTCTCTTACTTGGATACCATCTCACTTGCATGCTCTTTCATACACCTGCATACTCTTTCACTCACGCTCCGTCTTTCACATGGAGTATAAATACTGGTGCATTCATCAGTTTGATTATTTGGACTTTGAAGTGGAAGAAGAGTAACGTGTACTATGCTTGTCTGTGCTTCAAGCGGAGCGGCCGAGCTACCTAGTGAAACCCGATATTTTCTATTGTAGTAATACAGGCCACAGTCCAGTTACACACAGGCCTCGAATGTTGCTGACGGGCCATCCCGGTCAAGGTCAGAGTAGTCATGTTGCTCCAGCCCTCCTGCATGTGATGGAGAAGCTTCCCGTGCACACGTTAGATCTGCCTGCACTCTATGCCGTTAGTGTCAAGACTGCTGAAGAATCCTGCGCAGATGTAAGTTCTGTGTTCTTAATGCTATGAATGAAACAGGTGCCAAGGATATACGTTTGTAAAACAAATGATCATCTAATACAATCAGACATCATTTTTTCACAAGTGATTCATATTGAATGCTATTTGACAGGTATTCCGTGAGGCACGTAGAACTAGTCCAAGTATTGTCTACATGCCGCATATTGGCGAATGGTGGGACGTTGTCAGTGATACAGTTCGATCAACGTTTATGGCTCTGCTTCGAGATGTGGAGGCAAGCATGCCCTTGCTTTTGCTAGCAACCAGTGAAGTCGTTCACTCGCAACTACCCACAGAGGTACGTGGATATTGTTATCGCCCGCATTCCGAAGGAATGGGGAAAGTAATGCTTTCATAGGTCCACACGGGGGTTGGGGGGGGGGGGTCCCCAGTCAACAGTGACGATTACGAAGAGCGAGTACTTGCTACACAACGGGCGGTACGCCTCTTGCGGCCACACGGGAGGACTTTCTTCTTCGTAGTAAAACTAACAAAACCATTGAAAGCAACGCGACGTGTTAATTTTCTTTTTTTGCGATTTAGATCAAACAACTTTTTAATGCAAGCTCAGGAGAAGTGGTATCTATGCACAACCCAACTGATGTTCAGCGAAGGGAATACTTTCAGGATATTTTGCTCAACCAAACTAAAAGGCCCCCACCATCGAAACAACAGACAGGTAAAATATTTCACGAGAACGAGGCTTTAAATGACAACTATTGGGTTCCTCTGGTGTTTGCAAATTTATGCATTGTGACGGTGTCTTGGAATTTCAGAATATGAACTCTGCGAAAAGACTGGTCTTCAAAAGAGGGTTCATTTTGGTGTGTTCTGTTTACAAATCTTTGGTTACAATGCTTGTTGATGAATTAATTTATTTGGTTTGAAAAGAAAAATATTTATGTGATTGTGATATGTGCGCATTCAGTCCAAAATCATACCAAATTGTTTATAATGCTTACTTATTTTTGTGTTGTTTTTGGTTCAATTGTAATTTGTCAGTCCGACTGTCACGGCATTCATTTGTATTTTACACCTCCATTGAAGTTCAATCATGGAGAGGTTGCACGGGTGTGTATTTCTAAAACAAGAGACGACTGGTGAAACGGTTTGGCTAAATTACAAGTGAACTGAATTATACTGTATTTGTTTTGTGGATGAAATGAGTATGTTGTTGTGACTTACCGTCATTCCTCTTCAGCTCACAGGGCACTTGAATTACTTCCCAAAGCACCACCACCGGAGCCTCGCAAGTTGACCGAGAAGGAGCTCAAACAGTTAAACCAACAGGAAGAGGCAACTATGCGTGAACTTCGACTATTCCTCAGGGACATACTCAATAAACTGGGTCGAGACCGAAAATTCCAGATATTTGCAAAACCAGTTGACGAAGAGGAGGTAATGAAAATGTTGGATGTTCTAAATAATTTCAATAGTGGGTCTCGACGAATAACCACGAAATTAGCAGAAGAGTATTTCGTGAGATTTTGTTTGATTTGGTACTTAGTCGTTGTATATCATGTTGTCCAGGTTCCTGATTATTATGAAATCATCACAGAACCAATGGATCTTTCAACAATGATGAGCAAGATTGATCTTCACCAGTACCAAACGGTACGAGATTTCCTCGACGATATAGAACTCATCTGTAGAAATGCACTTGAATACAACCCAGACAAAGATCCACAAAGTAAGTACATGTACATGGGTGACACTTTGCAAAACCCAAGACATGTTGATTTCCCTGCTTTACGCGTGGAACTTTCATCAGATTATGACTTGTTTTCGGTAGTCTGTCATTATATCAATATCATTGCTTTTGGTGTTATCGTTTATTTGTGTACCCATGTTTCCAATTTGTGGCTACTTGCATACATGTACCTAAAAAAATCCAAAGAGGATAACTACGTTACCAAACAATAACACTCTGTTTCTCAAAGTATGTTTCTCAAACTAATAATTCAAGATAGTCATTTGTAATCCATAAAATATGCACATGTATTTTGTTGTGGAACATTCAATCTTACTCATGTATTTAAGTCTCCTTTTATTTTTTTAAATGTGGGGCGAATAAATATAACATATTTTACAGATAGAAAAAGTTACACGAGAATAGGTAAATTGTAAAGTTTGTTTTAAAAACGTAATGTTTTTTTTTAGTTTGTGATGGTTTTAGTCACACTGTCTCTCCAGAGCGGTGCGACTTAACTGATCACTATGGTGTCTGTGCGTCAGTACGGTTGCTTTCTTTGTTCTTATTTTTTTGAGTTCAAAAATTTCATTGGATTTCAAAAATTCCAAAACCAAAATGTATTTCAGGCCATTCTGAGCAACTTTGATTTTTGGACCCCCTTCATCTCACTTTAACTTTTCATTATGTTAATCAATCTCTAGCTACCTAAATCAAAGTAACGGTTAAACTAAATCGCACAATCAGATGGAGCACAACACCATGCTGGTAAACATTCTTGTTATCTTTTTTTGACTTATTTTACGTCAGACGTTTTTCAATAGATATTGTGTTTTTTAAGTTCGATATATTTACCAATGTTTTGTGAATAATTTGAAAATAAAATGTTAGAAAAATCTTTACTTAATTTTGAGGTAATTGTACTATTCCAGGTCGTGCTATTCGTCACAGAGCGTGCACTTTGAAAGACACCACTATGGCTTTGTTGAATGCAGAATTAGACCCAGACTTTGAAAAGTTATGTAAAGATATAGCTGAGTCCAGAAAGAAGCGAGGTAAGAAACCTGGGACACGACGTTTTTAGATAGAACAAAAGTTCCAAGTTGGCTTTGAAGATTATTTCTACAGCATTTTTTTTTATCAAAGGTGTGAAATCTTTCAGGTCAGAATGCTCAAAGTACAGTTCCCGATTACTACTTTACTAAGCCTCTGGACCGCCCTGGCTTAAAGCCACTAGAAAATTGTCTACCTATTGAACATCGAAAACGAGGGGCTAATGAAAGTAATAACAACAGTGCACAAGAAAACTTGACACCAGGAGTGAGGAAAATATTGAAACGTGTGACGATCGCCCGTTCAAAGTCATCTGCTAAGAAGCCACTTTGGTGCAGGACGCGAGCAAAACGAAGATATAAAGTTATCGAGGTGTACATTGACGAACATGGAAATGAAATTCATGATCCTAATACTCCAAAGGATACCAAAGAAACCGAAGGTGAAACTGAGGGGAACTCAACTGAAGAAGAAGAAAAAGAAGGTGATGATGAAAATAAACCGCGTTCAAGTACACGAAACTGTGGAAATAGCCCAAGGGGCATATCAAACAGTCAGAACCCCAGAGGCAGAAGTCCAAGAACAAGAGGTTCAGATTCTAGTCCAAGAGGTACCTCATCAGGAAAAAGTCCTAATAGCAATAATAACAACAAAAGTCGTTCGCCGGGCAGGAGATCTAGAAGTAGAAGCAGATCCCCTGGGAGAAGTCCAAACCGCAGTCGTCAGAGGAGTAAATCCCCACGTAGGTCAAGTGGAAATTCTCCCGCCTCTAAGTCACCCCACAGTAAGCGAGGGGAATCTCCCAGAAGACGGTCACAGAGTCCATCTGGGCGAAAAAGTGTAAGTTATTCCTTTAAAATCTGTAATTCTACTACATTATCTGGAAGGAATTCTTGTAGTTCTTTGACTTCTGACTTGTCACAGCGACCGGCAATAACGTACTACACAGTGAAATAGACTGATATGTGTACTTTGTGTTTTTCAGGACAAGAAGAGTGAGGATGAAATGGATATAGATGACGAAGAAGCAGACACCAAAGGTATGTCATTTGTTAACGTTCTGAAGACAAATGCCAGTACAATAGTGTGTATTTTAAAATTTATTTTGAAATGTTTTCATTTAATCTTTCAGCTCGTTTAACCAGAGGACGTCAAAAGGCAGCAGATATTTTACATTCCCAGACCCCAGACGTCAAAGTAGACGAGGGTCATCTGCGCCGACTACTTGATGTAACTGTGAGACAAACGCACAACTTCAACGTCGAAAAATTGGAAAAATTATTCAGCAGATATTCACAGTGCATATTCCGTCATCGATACGAGTCTAATAAAGCTGAATTGATAAAAGTAAGTACCTTCACTGATTCACAAAGTCACTTGTTTCAGTAATTTACTGTATAACAAATGGTATTCGATAAGATTGGGTGGCCCTGCTAAAAAGATCCTATCTGCCAGGGGGTGTAGAGAGTGGTGCCACAAGTGAAAATTCAAAAAATGCAGATCTCAACTGTGAAGGTTAATTTACCGAATTCTTTGTGGAAGTTCATTTGTATATTTTTCCTATTCAAAATGTTGGTTGTTCCATGAACATTAAAACGCTTCCGGTCCATTTGATAGACAAGTTGCCAATACTTGGGCTGCCTTATTATCTACTTGCAGAGTTTTACAGTGAAACTATGTAATGTTTAATGGCCTCATGTGGGTTGTAACTTCCATGGATCTGTACACTAATTCTCGGATGTTTTTGCTTTTAGGATATGGAAAATACGCTGGATAAATTTTGCAGCAGCCATTGGTAACCCGATAGTTTACATCTATATAACTATTTACATACAAAGCTGATTACTTACAATACACATTCATATCACTGCCAATCACTTTATTGCCACGAACCATCCCAAATACCAGCGTGCTTCAATACTACTGTCAGGGAAGACCTTTACAAGATTATACATTGACGCAAAGAACAAGCATCACAGGGAAAATCGCATTATCTGTGTTATGTAATGAATGATAGTAATTTCGAGACGAATTTGTATATCTTGAAAACGCACCGGAAAAAGTACTTTTGTAGTAACGCTTATGAATAAGTGTGGTCAAACAAATTGTGTGAAATTGATTTCGCAATAACACCAGAAAAAGTGACAGTAATCTGCAAGTTCAATTAAAATAGTCCAATTGGCACGATGAATGTACGAAATATGTTTTTGGTACTTGGGGAAAATGAAAAATTTTGTAAAAAGCAGTTGAAGCTGTACATGGCTTGTACTTAGTTTCCGCCATTGTTTCGCCTTGAACCTTACATTGGCGATAAATGCGAATGTTTTTGCATAGGCCTATATCTGGTGGACACTGAAGTATTTATTTGTGGTGTACATGAATGTACATATGACGTTGCATGTTATTATGATATGGATATACGTGTGTCAGTGGGTACATTGTAATATATGAAGCGAGTGATTCATTTGGTTTCAGTGTTACACGAATGTATGGTTTCTAAATTTTATTACGATGCGACAGGTGTGAATTTGTCCCGTTATCATCTTGGGCGAAATATTTTACTTGCAACAATCAGAATAACTTGATTGCATGTGTGCTTCTGTATTGTCAAAATACAAGGTGCTAGTGTATCAGATTCGCCTATGCTCCACGTAATAAACGAAACGAAAAATCGTGGAAATCCAAAATAGTTTCAAAGTACATACAATTAATTATATTTCGACCAATTTCCCTCCTTATAAAACCGTTTGGCCATATTCCAGAATATTATGAGAACAAGCTTTGGATATTTAATTCAGAAGTCCATCCATTTAATCTTTGGCACGAGGCTATTGAAAACAACAGCATATTGCAGCAGCTGTGTCAAATAAAACATTCCTAATCGAATGCATGTTTATTAAATTTTGTATTGTTTATTTTGGTGTATTTGTACAGTATGTGTAATTTATAATTGCATCAATAAAATAATGCAATTGATGAAAATATCCTCAAATTATTTTGTATTATTTTTGCGAGTGTTCTTCGAGTGTAAATTTGTAATGTAAAACATGATAGCAGGATGATGGGGAAAAATGCAGATGCTCTTTCCCCCAGTGATGATAAGCTGCCATGGTGGTTGTATCTCTCCCAGGAAAACAGGAATGTTTGCCAGCATTGTTGCGCTCTGTGTGATCATGTGATATATCTAGCTTGATAGATATAAAATAGAGATATAGTGAAAAACTCAAAGTTGCTCAGAATGTCTTGAAACACATTTTGGTTTTGGAATTTTTGAAATACCATGACATTTTGTCAATAGAAAAATTTTGTAACTGTCCGCAAACCAGCCAACCAACCGTAATAACAGGGCACCAGGAAGAAGCTAAGTGCTCCACCCTCTGGAGACGGCATGAAGAGGAAAGTTTGTATAGTTTCCTTTAAATAATCGCATCATTACCGCCCGCATTCCAAAAGATGCGGGAAGGTTGTGTCTATCCACAGGGGGAGGGGGTACCACTGGTCCATGGTCTCTGGTCCTTTGCCAGGGGAGGGGGTAGCCCCTGGTCCCAGGTCCTTTCCTAGGGGATGGTACCCTGGTGCTTGCTGCAATATCAGGGAAACATCCCCAAATAGTCTTAATCCATTGACTGAACTAATTTTACTATTAGAAATTATTATTAATTAGAAAATAATTCCTTGTTAGTTGCACCGGCTCTTAAGAGCGAAGCGCAACTTATCAAATGGTAACGATGGTGTCAGTTCGTGCATTAATACATACTGTTGCTTGGTTGCGTCCAATTACAAAAGTTCTTCAGATTTCAAAAATTCTGTGTGTTTCAGACCATTCTGAGCAACTTTGATTTTTTTGGAGCACCTTTTTTGTGATACGAAATGATATTTATATAGGTGCTTAAGAAACTGATCTTTTTTGTCGCAAACATAACTAGGGTCGCTTTTCCCTTCGCCCCAGTATCAACACACCCTAATTCTAATTAATTTGGCTAAGTTTAACTGAGCGAATAAGTAGTATATGCCTCTACTTGATAGCGGTTGCGGAATGCATGTTTAAAAAAAATTCAGGAATTTTTATCTTTATCAGAACGTGGCAACCCTTTAGATGTTAAGCAAGTGATTGCAGAATTTCCAAGAAATGACATAAGTCCCAACTTAAGTGTGAAACATATAAATAGAAAAACAAATCGTTAACTGTTTCTTCTATTATCTTTCAAATCCTTTTCCTAGTTAGTGGGGCCATTCGTCACAACCAGCTGGTTTTACTTGAACCGTACATCTTTGTTAAAAATATAGTACGAAGAAACTGTTCATATATTTATTAATTAACTACAGTATAAATACATTTGCAACAGATATGAACAAGTATGAATGATTAAGCACGAAACTATCGCGGTAGGCAAGAGATGTTTATGAATGACAATATTCACATTCTGAATAATATTTTTCTTGTTTTGAACCAGTAACCGAATGATCTCCACGCACAACTTGGTGAGACGGAATCATTCTTTACATGGCGATTTGTTGAGTTCATCCGCATTTCTCTCGAGGATAAAATATTTGAATTGCATTTTTAGTTGCACATTTAAGTTGATAGGGGTTTTCTCGATTGTGGACACCTTTTGAAATTTTATTAAATATTACTGCATGAACTAATTTCCTCGAGGATTCAAATAAACTTGACATGTACATTTTACATAATTTTTAAGTTTGGTGAAAAGTAAGTCGATGCAATTGAAAACAATCTGATTACTTTCAATTAAAACATGTCTGCTTTCCAGTTTCAAATATATTTGACATATTTCCTTGACAACACGAAATATTTTATTTGAAATATGCACAATTTCAACCATCGGCAGTTAACACAGCCCAAATACTGCCTTCTCAGGAGTTTAATGGTCCTAGAAATTTTTTATTTTTCACCTATTCTTCATGGATATTTCTCCACAATCATTCCATGGCCCTGAAATTTTACAAAAAAAATATTAAATAAAAATTATTACCTTCTGATATACATTGACTTGAAAGTTATGTGATAATACAGACGAGAATTAATTAATCCACTATTACTAGTAAACCCAAATTCAAGTCTGAAATCGTCTCATACTGTGCAATCGAACAAAATATATCAAAATCATGCCAAATGTGAAAACGTACTAAACCGCCTGCAGCACAAGCCGCCACCACAGCCAATTTTCCGCCTTCCTTTTGTAATCTATTCGCGGCCGTAGTTACTAGTCGGACACCCGTGGCAGCAAAAGGATGACCAATCGACAGTGAACCTCCCCATGTGTTTAATTTTTCCATTGGCGGTGCACCAAACTGCAAACAAGCGCAATATTTTAAAGGAAAATCCGTTTGGTCGAGAACAGGTTTATTCCTGATCACACTTGTCAGCGGTTTGTTCAGTGAAGATTATTCAGGATTCAATGCTAACCTTTGAGGACCTATTCATGTAGTTCTGAGAAAAGAAATCAGAATCCATGGCCTTCAGATTAGCGAGAACCTGTCCGGCAAAGGCCTCGTGCAACTCGTACACATCTATGTCCTTGATGGTCAGTCCGTTTCGTTCCAAAAGTTTGGGAATGGCATACGCAGGTCCGAGCAATAGTTGGTCTTTGGGATCCTGAGCAACATATGTGTAGTCTCGTAGATATGCTTTCGGTTTTAAACCCAATTCTTTTGCCTTTTCTTCGGTCATTATCAAACATGCTGACGCTCCATCAGTCTGAAAGATAAATTAAATTACCGTAAGTACGAACTCACACTGGTCTTTAAGGATACTCATTTCACAAAAAAATCTTAATTCGGCTTACTAGGAAGGAAGAGTTTGCAGCTGTGATGGTTCCGTAGGGTTTGATGAAAGCTGGTTTTAATTCGCTCAGTTTCTGCATTGAGCTCACCCGGATGCCAGTGTCGCGTGTCAGAGTAACTGCTTTGCCTGAAATTTTACTTTTACAAAATAAAACGCTCGCAAATATGTATTTTAGAGAAAGGCATCAGAAAATGATAAGACCTCTCTTAAATCGATAGGGTGGTCCAAAGCTGTCCCCTGTAATGTGTTTATTACTTTGCCATTGTCACCCACCTGAACGATTGTAAAAGGGAATGTAATGTAAAAAGTACCTGGCACTTTGTAAGTAAGAACATCCGATAACAATCCATCATCCGTTGCTTTCGCTGCAAGCGTATGCGACCTCAGTGCAAATTCGTCCTTGAAAATAATGTAAGAATGAAAAATGGGAATGTCTTCAACAGCTCTTTGGGAGTACCCGTTGAATTATATTTTTAGTTTCTGCTTATTTCTTCACATAACCTACTTGTTCACTTCTTGATACGCCAAATGCAGCCGTAAGTCTGTCAGCCGAGTGTCCCATGACTTCACTTGTCGAAAACTCTGCCACTGCAGGTGCCTATGGATTGTCGCAGAAGAGTTCAAATACAGAATACTGATTGCACTAATTACGTACAGAAGTCGGTGTTTAACAAAGTTCACAATGTCATACCATGGGTTTCGGGGTTCACAGAACATTGACGTGGCCAGATATTTACCACAACGCAAGTTACATATTCGCTCTTTTATTGTCTCAAACGTACAAATATGAAGCCTTCAATTTTAGAAAAGCAATTACCTCGGGAGTAAGGGCCTTTGTGTTCAACATTTCGGGAATGAATGCTGCGAAATCTTTCATGCTTTTAGCCTTGCTGGCCCTGAATAACGTGTTTCTCATTTTGCGGCTGTGTCTTATTGGGGGATCAGACATGAATTCCACTCCACCAGCAATAACGGAGTCACACTGGCCAGAGCCAATGTACGCCATTCCTAAATATATATATATATATATGAATATATATAGAATATATATATTCTAGAGATACTTCTAAATATGTTAAAATATTTCATTTGTTTTATCACTTTATTTACCGAAAAGGTGACCGAACCTGTTGTAATGGCTTGGTTTGATGATATGCAGGCCATAGTTACAGTGTGAGCTGGTACTGATAGCGAAAAGCCAGCTGCCATAGCCGCCTGCAAAATAAGAATTTAAACAAAATAAGAATTTTCACAAATTCCCATTGTGGAATCAACTCGCAACAAAAGTAACTCCATGTAACAAAAGGGACAGTTTGAATTTGTTGCAAGTACCTCTCTGGCAATGTTGCTTGTCTTGCATTCCTGAACCACTGTACCAAAAACAATATGGCCCACTTTATCTGCAAATACAAGAGGCGTAGTTTTATAAATGCCATTAATATAAATTAACTACCCATAAAGTGGTGGCATTCATGTTATCATTATATTGTAAACGTTTAAGGAAACGAGATTTTCAACTCGTTGGCTTTTGTAAGAAACTGATCTCCACACTAACCTTTTGGAATTTCGGTTTTTTTCAAAAGACCCCTAAAACAAAGAAGAAATCATGATCGACAAGATAATTTGTGATGATAGCTCAATTAAACACATTACAGGGTTGCCACAAACTAATTAAGAAAAGATTCCCCGTCTTCTCAACTTTTTCATTTACCCCATAACCACCCCTGAGACATATACTACAGGTAACTACCTAAAACTACACTCATAATAACCTCAATCTATTTCCCAGTTCACCAACTCAAAATTTAGTACAAAAGCCAAAAGATTACAGAAACATCTCATGACAACCATAGCACATCATATCATTTTTAAAACTTCCCCCTGCTTAAGATAAATTCCCTGTGCAAAATCAAGTTTTTAATATCTTTGGAAAATTCCCTAAGTTTTCCCCATTTGGAAACGTGGACAACCAAATTCCGTTTTCCCCGTGCCGTGGAAATCCTGCATTAGTATTTTTGGACGCCGGTTACCACAGTCACTTAATCAGAGACTTTCCGCAGTAGCAATCCCTGTCGCAAGAGTTTTAACTTTGCTCTCACGTAATCAAGGTACACTGCCACAAGATTTTCATCACAGTCCTTTTGTAAGTATTTTTACAAGACATTGATCGCCAGAAAATACCTTAGAGCTCCTGTTGCTAGATCATATGCCAGAAGGTCCTTGTATTCCGTGAGCACTGTTGTGAATGGTACACGAACACCCTCCACTAGCACAATGTTCGGCTTACCAGGTTTGCTGAAGGACTTCTCAGTCGCTGCTGGAACAAAAACATAGAATTTTCATTGAGTTCACTATTCATGGAGTTTTCGCTGCTAAATATTTGATGGTGAATACAAGCACAATGCAATCAGAATAACTGTACTTAAACGCCAGAAAAATAAAGAAGCTGAACAGAAAAACAAAAGCTGCCACACACAAAGAAATATAATAGCAGCTTTACGAGGGAGATATTAATGTCTTTTCTTGGGAGCCAGGTGTATGTTTTATGCACTTCTAGTTCCTACCAAAGTTTTAAAACCTAAAATAGGCACACAGGAAAGGGTACAACATAAAGGGAGTCGCGTAGTCCATCACAGTATTTCATAGTGAATTAATATCTGAATGTGCTTGACCGTTATCACTCAAGACGGTCACTTTAGGAGGCATTTTTAAGATAGCCATGATGACTTTTATTTCATTTAAATTTTAAGTAAAACACAGTCAGGACAAAGTCCAATACTTCATGCGCATTTGGCAGGTAATAGGGAAACAATGAACTTTGAGAATTTTTCCCAGCATCCCTTCTGAACTTGTGACGATAATAAATTCTGAATGGGAGCTCAAGCCAATACCACCAGTGATATAAAGCAAAAAAATGTTTTGACCCGTAATGACAAAACTCAAAAATTACGGGATAAACTCTTTCGTTTAAGGTGTTAGATAAACATGTGTGTGAACTGTTTCATTTGTTTTTGAGTATCGCCTTACAGGCAAAACCTAATGATACATGCATCTTACCCTTTATAATAATGGTTTTGCTTTTTGAACACGCTTTTGACAGTTCTTTATGTAGAACTGGAACGCTTTCTGTCTGGTCCCCATGCTTTGAGGTCAAATGCCTCACAAGCCACCCCTGCCTTTTGAAAACTCGTCCACACAAAGGACATGGAAACGAAACGGCTGTAGCAACAGACAAAATACTTTCAGTGGTGAATCACTAGCAGTGAAAAATTGCGATTTAACGATACTGGGACATGCTATCACTTTCTCTCGTGGACATCGTCGCTGAAACATTACCAGTGATCGGGTCATATTCTGAAAATGCAGGAAGAGCTGTCAAAGCGATTCCATGTGACAATAACTTAATACTGGAAGCAGTCGATCAGCATGCATTCAATATAGAGTGTTCAGTTATCTAGGATTTGAATGTTTGATTTGACATGAAATACTAGTCGATAGGAGATTAAAATTTGTTTCTGTTATCAATGAGTACTATTTCAATTATTCTATTCTGATCGTACTAAAACTTTAAATGATCTGCGTGAACACATTAGTTAAATACATGGATCAGTGAACCTTGATCACAGGACCCAGTGCCCAATATTTAGTCTTTATTTATTGTCCCCTTTTCAGTTCTATACATTTTTGTAAAACATTTGCAGAAATGAACTACACCCACAGAATTTTCGAAACTTTTCAAAATATAAATCTAACTCATGTCATTTTTTGTGTGTACGCCAGGGTAAAAAATAATTGGGATAAAATTTACCAAGAATACACATAATTTGACCACATGTTAATTTCAATTTATCTTTGAACAGGATAACTTTCATCATACGTGGTTTATTTCTCGTTCAAAAGTTCAAATTCCCACACGATGTTGATCTCCTTTTTGGGTGTTCGATTAAAGGCACCAAATTCAAACGTCCATTCACACATAGTGTTCGTGTTCGCGTCTCGTGTATCTCGAAGTTCATTCACATTCGGCGTCTGGAATAAACTTTCTGGAGTTTCTAATAATGGTGTGAAAATAAGAAAAGTACAGCTCACCTGCATTGTTGGAAGAACTGGTCGATAGGCATCTTGTGCATTCTGGAAACAAAAATATGAAAAAAAGTCACTCAATTGGGGGGGGGGGGGGGGGGGGGGGGGGGGGGGGTGCTG
>JBCAUG010301191.1:0-17592 GCA_038406175.1 Haplosyllis leylae | reverse complement strand
AGGGAGAATGGGTCATTTGGGAAGAGACGACCCCCCCCCCCCCCCGTTTGGCCGAGGGGGGTACCCCAAGGCAAGGCAAGGCGCCCCCCTCCCCTCCCCGTCCTGACCAGGCCAGGGGGCAAGGGGTACCCTGGGCAACCTCCCCCATCCTGACCCTTGGGTAACCCCCGTCCCCCTAGGATAGCATAGCAAACACTTGCCACGCGGCGGGTGGTATGCCTCTTCCGTTCACGCAGGAGGACTTTCTTGTGTAGAATGATGTGCATGACATTTGGACTGCACATATTTCTTTCGTGAAACTCTCTCTCAAAATCGTTAATTTTTTTCAAACTAAGATATGACGAGATTACACAACTAGATCCACCACTAAATTTCGAAATATGTATTTGAAAAATCTAGGCCCTTCTGGTTCAGATGAAAATTAAGAGGGAGGATGAAAAGATATCCCTCTTCATCTTCAAAGAGTAATTAACTCAGAGTTTTCACTTTATAAACGATTACCTGGATCTACTTCAGATAGGCATTATATAATGATATTTGATGAAATAAGTGTAAATGGAAATTATAGTACCTGTCACTTAATGTAATACACTGTAAATGTTTAACCAGAAATTTAAAAACCTGAGAAAGGTACGGAGAAATAAGGAACTAGGGGAAGATTTTAAGACTCTTTTGTTCCCATTGGAGAATTTTCTCCTTCGTTTGTGACATTTAACCGTCTGTTTTCGGGCGCTCACCTGGCACCCGGTGTGATGAGTTACGGTGAATGGCTCATACTCGCTCGTCCAATGAGGTGTAGGCAGGAAGGTCCTTTTGTTTTCGGGAAAGTTTAAAAGCAAACCCAGCAATTGTTTTTTTTTACAGATTTACAGCTTGGGTTTCGAAGCGGCAACACATCCAAGTGTGACCAGTAACTTGGTGGATCTTATGTAAAAGGCGTGAAGGGAAGAAATTGGGAAAGAGACACATAAACTCAGGTAAGACGACCACTTTTATAAATTTTAAGGAGTTAATTTAAATACTTTGAAAAGAACGATATCTGAGATAATTACGGGAAGACATCCGTGGTTTGCAACGTCTTTATCAACCATGCTGATATGTAATTAATATGGCAATGGAAATCATACTAGAACAAAAATACTTTTTTGTACAAAGACAACCTTTTTTTTCTTTTCGGACATATTTAGGCATCAGTAGCTCCGTATTAGCATTAAAATAGAGACATTGTCATGACAATCTGAATTAAAAAATGGCTTTTAAAAATGGAAACAAATTACGAAAGAATTAATAAAGGAAAGAAAAAAAAACTTCTCATGCAGTATTCGTGAAAGATGGTCAAATCGTAGGTTGGCACCCCCTTGGGATTTGGCGCCACCTCTGGGATATCCTGGATCCGTCACTGGGTATATGATATTAATAAGAGGGTTTACTTCATTACAACCAAGATACACATCAAATATCAGAAAGTCTTGCATAGATTCAGTGCGTTTATTATGTTCATTTTGACAAGAAACTTAATGAAATTAAAGCATTAAACAGATAAGAACTAGCAATTGGATGAAATATTTTCATAAAAGAATTATACATAAAATTATACATATCATAAAATTATATACAGTACTCACATAATAAAATGATTTTTTTGTTAAATTTTATACCTTAGGCGAGCTAGATACTGTCGTTGCATGAATATCTGTCGATAACGAAACGATACCGTCTAGCCATTTCTCTGAGCTGATGCTTTTATTCAGATTACAATTTGACCTTTTTTGTTTTGGTCCGAATATTACCCTGTTTTTCTGAAACCTCATTATCGATCTTAGTTTTCTCTTTCACATTTCAGAAAGCCATGGCTGGGAGACGAGACACCTTAGCTGTTATACTTTCCTGTCCTGTCTGTTTGGAAGATTATGAAGAAAATGGATCCCATGTGCCGAGAATTTTCCCCTGCAATGACACAGTGTGTGAATCCTGCATCAAACAGCTAATCAAGAACAAAAAACTGGGTTGTCCAGAATGTCGTAAGGAACATCCAGTTCCAAACAAAGAGAAAAGCTTCTCACAGAATAAGTATCTCATGGCCCAGATACGAAGTAAGAAAAAACACGAAAAAGAAGCTGAAGAGAAACAAAGTAACGAAGATTTACTGCTGTCATCAGACAATCTGTATCTCCTGTCTCAAAGCAGATCATGAGGGGCACAAATAGGTGGAAATCGAAGACCGAGAGAGGGAAGCCCTTGCCAGGAAGATGACAAAAGTTATAAACAACCTGGAAGCAATGATGGAAAAGGGGTTAGAAGCACTGAGCGATGTTGCTGTCAACACTGATAAATGCCTGGAGGCAGCAAAGAAACGAATAGATGAGATAGCTAAAGAATCGGTCACTGAAATAAATAACCAGATAGCTGAAATAAAGGAAGACATTAAATGTTTGAAGAATCTACTTGAGAGCCCGACAAAAAATGAAATCAACCCTGGAACATTAAACACGATGAAAGAAATAGTTCGAGGAATAATTGAAAACAACAAGAATCGTCCTCGTGTGATATCTTACACATATCCGATTTTTGACATTGCCAATCTCAGATGGAGGGAAGTTACGTGAAGTTACCGGATCTTGAAGCAGAGGAGATAGACGAAGAGGCATCGCAACTACGATACACAGGTACTTCCATTATTTTTTTTTATCCCATTAGTAATTCATGTAGAAAAACATACACCCATCTGAGACATTACATAAGCAATGGAATGCTTTACAAACTGTAATACAGTGGTGCGTGATCACTCTTAATCTTTTCAGTCTCGCAGACCATAATGACTGGAATGGATGATCTGAGGTCCATAGCGCTGCTTGGTGACAACACGTCTGTGATTTGTGGCCAGCAGGATGAGGTAACCAGAATCAAGAGCTACAATTTAACTACAGGAACTGAACTCCAGCGTCTCAACCTCAAGAACATATTTGGATTGGCTGAAGTGAAGCTGGGTGGAAAATTAACACTGGCTGTTTCCTTTGGGTGAGTAGAAAGAGACTGAAAAATATTTGTGAAGTTGTCCATCGTATACATTTAATTTAATTTTCTTCATTGTCACAAGTGTTCTTAAAGAACAAATTGAAATTATTTTAGATCGAGACAGAAGATACAGTTTCGTGACGCCAATGATTTAAGTCGGGTTCGCCACATTCACTCAGCGGTGCCACATTCACCTGGTGCATTGTACGCAGCAGCGCCCTCTACACTAGTGTATGTGAATCGGGAATCTCCACGCGAAGTTCATTGGTTGGACTTAAACGGAACTAAACCAAAACCAGGAGCAGGAAAACGTGTTATTCACACAGAACAGACATCCATCAGAGGTATGTGCTTAGCTGATGCTGGAGACAAAGAGCTGCTGGTTGTTGCTGGTGGGGATGAAGGACTCTTCGCCTACAACACAGAGACGGACAAACTGGAGTGGAAAAGAGAAGGAAAACCACATGGAATGGAAACAGAGATGGATGCTAGTGGAGTTACTACAGATGGGCGTGGTAATCTGTTTGTTATAGATTATGGTAATCAGTGCATCCAGATGTTCTCAGTTGATGCCCAATATCTGGGTTGTGCGATGAAGGATGTGGAGGCTCATGGTGTCCCGGCCAGAATAAGTTGGTGTGACAAAACTTCAAGTCTTCTTGCGGCATTTTTGCTCAAGGATAAATGGCACTTGAAGAATATTATATGTTCAGTTCTAATCAACTGAGATATTATACCTCTCGTGAACCGCAAATCAATGCATCAAGTGTAAACGCAATGTCCAGATGAAATCCAAATCCATTCTATTTGTTTCGCGTTGACACACTTTGATATTGCCTTTAAGGAAAAGAAATTGGCCTCAAAAGGAGGATGCTCGCTCTAAAAAGGGTTTTAGAGTGACATCAAGGAATGACTTTTGAGCGTTTGGTATTGTTAGACATTTATTGTGTCACAAGAAATATGTAAAATCTAGGCATATTGTGTGACGCATGTGGATGTGGCAGAACGCCACAATCATTACTAGAAAGGAACGTGAAGTCGGCTATCCAATCATATACACGGACACTAATTGCAATGCTATTTTATTCATAGACATGCCGACAATGCCTGGAAGAACAATGCCCATTGGTCAATTGCGACGGCATATTTCACGTTTATTTCTAGTAATGAATTGACATTCATGTACATTTACGTTACATTTTCGTTACATTACGTTGGGAAATTCGGGAGGTTTAGGCGTACAGTATGTAAACGTTTTCATGTGACGTGTGACGTGAAATTTCTCACTGAAGTAATGCAAATTTACAATTTTTATCCAATTTAAACTTTACATATGAAACTTTGCTGTAATTCTCATGTTCGATACAGCTTAAAATTTGACTGCAAGAGTCACTTGACGGAAGTGCAAGATCTCTTTTAGACTTCGACACACTTTTGAAATTGTGAAGCAAAGTTTCCTATGATTAATTAGTTTTGGGTTTAGCCACTGATTAGTTTACTTCCTATACATTTGAATTTCAGTACACTGGGTCCCGTCTTTTGTGAGCAAACAGCCTAAAGAAAACAGCTTGTTGTAGGAGGGTGTTCGTAGTAACCGAATTATTTAACATTGCTGTAATGATTTTGATTCGTTGTAACCGAACTTGTTGTAAGCGGGACCCACTGTAGTATAACAGACAAATCCAGTTAAACTCAACCTTCAAATTATATTTTAGACGTTTGTTGATGAAGCGATTTTAATGGGTTTTTCACGATAGGCAAATCTGACGGAAATAGAATGCAATTTCTAAGAATAATTACAATTTAGAATTTAAATAAAAGGGTTATTTTATATTTCCAGTACATTGTTGGTACATTGTCAAATAATTTTTAACGCAAACAACAGCAAGGAGTAGAAACCCATTTAAAGATCTGACAGATCTGTCAGAAATGCGTATCGTGAAAAACTAGTATATTTTAGTGACTTTGCTTAAATATTTTCGTAGGATTTCTCTAGTACTTATTGTGTAGCTTATTTGAGTTTTTCCTAAATGGAGCAGAAATTTCAACGAATTCAGAGAATCTGAGAAATGACTGAATCATGAATAATGATCCTCTCTATTAGGGCCCGTTTACACCTAGCGTTTGCGACACCGCTGCGAGATCGCTCCCAAATTAAACGTATGAATTCTGTCCTGTACTGTTACACCAAGTGTCAGTGACTGTTGCTTGGAAATCACTTTGCAACCCATTCTGAGCGATGTCGCAGCGACGTTGCAGATGCCTAGCTGTCGCTAGATGTAAATGGGCCCTTACCTGTCCCTTTCTGCTGCTGATGTAGACTGCTGGTTTCCTACACAAAAGATACCTGGATAGAATGTCACTGATTTAGGGAAAACTCGAATCTTATCAAGTTATTATTGTTAGAACTAGAACATGTTTTTCCCAGAGAATTGTTCAACACAAAGACAAACATGTACATATTTTTTCGACAATTACAATCTGCAAGAATTTGTCAGGATTTTCGTAATTTATTTGGTGTCGATTTAAAATGTCCTGAGTCAGTGACGAGCTTTCGAGCAAAGGAAGCCAAAAAGAATTAAGATACCTGCCGGAAGATCAATCAATTCTGATTTGTTTGTAAATAGTTTTACGATGGTTGTCTATGAGAAAAAAAATTTAGTCCAGTAAAAATTGTGTAACCAATGGACAACTAAAATGTTTGTCGTACAGATAACCATTATGAAAACTATTTACAAACCAGTCAGAATTGATAGATCATCCGGCAGGGTGCAACACATTTTGACGACACATCGAAATTAAATTGAGAAACAACCAGAAAGAGAATCATGCTTACAAATAATGTAGGGAGAGATCTCAGTGGTGGATCCAGAAGGGGGCACGAGGGACGAGGAGTTTTCAGAAAAAAATTGGTCAAATAGTAGGGTGGCGCCCTCTCAGGGGTTTGTACCCCTTCTGAGAAATTCTAGATTTTTTTGATCATATGAAGCAATTGAAACCAGTGTTGTGAAAAAATAACCCAGAAATCCCGACAGGTTCAGTACCTTTAAATTGCTGTTTATTTCGTGGTTAATTGAATTCATTCTGGATCCATCCCTGGTCATCAGTTATTCGTAATCATGCTGTTTGATTGTTTGTTTCACCAAAAATTTAAAAATTCAGGATTCCCAGATGATGGCAACATATGCAAATTTATTGAATTTGAAATAATATTTTGCTGCAATTGACTTGTGACAAGTGCATATCGAATTAAATATTGAAAGTTAAACAACCCCTGGTATAGTATTCGTGATATTTTTGTAAATAAATGCTATGAATGGAAGACAATGATTTTTTTACATATTAGCTGCTACCCGTAGAGAGGCTGAACTCAAACTCAGAACCTGCTATCACTGACTACGCCATTTTTCACCCGGGGGGGGGGAGATTTAGCACCAAATAACTAAGTAAGATGACCTGCACATTTTATTAACACTGGAATTCCATGGAAGAGAAATCTACTGCTATCCATTGCCCTTCAAAGCAGAGAAGGCACTGATCTTCTCATGTATCCACACATATTTTATTCTTATTTCCATGGATTTTCTCACCATAATATGCTTAGATCACGTGTCTGTTTGTTATGTGTTATTTCGGTTCATAGGTCTTTTCGCCAATTTGTTTGGTCCTAAAAACAAGGTGCTCGCCTAAATATCACCAAGTATCCAACTGTCATTTTCCAAACAGACTAAAATTAATCTAAATCGAAAGAGACAGTTCCAGTCCTGTAAATGATGAAATAGTTTACTTTCAATTCGCTCTGGTTGGCCACAACAGCAAGTGAGATTTCAATTTTGGTAATAATAATTTAACATTGGAGTCTATGGGGTTTGCGTTCCTCATTTCCTCACCTGTTGCTGATCATACTAGATCACTCCTAGCTGGAGGGAGCCTCCTTCCTGACTGATACAGCAGTTGTCTGGTCATTTGTGGTAATGGCGCAGATCCCTTACCTTTCTGCCCGGAGCCTTGGGAGTTGAGGGCAGTTCAGGTCTCCCACCTACCTCGCTTTGGGATTCTGATAAAGCAATAGAAAATACGCTATCAGTTCATTAAATTGAAGATCGAATTCCGTGATGTCAACGATTAAGAGGAATCTTCACATTCACTTAGTGATACCACATAAGCCCTTGACATTGTGTACCGCCACAACAACGCCACCCAGACTACTCTATGTGAATTGGAAAAATCCACGTGAAGTTTATCGGTTGCATCTTGCAGAAAGGAAACCAGAACAAGTAGCAGAAAAACGTGTTATTTCCTTACAGCAGGATGTTATGTTCGACATGTGCCTGGTCCAAGATGGGGACAAACAGCTGTTGATTGTTGCTGCTGTCAAAGATGGAATTTTTGCTTACAACACAGATATGGATAAACTGGAGTGGAAAGTAGATGTGAAACCGTTAGGCATGGAGAGAAAGATAGAAGCTTCTGGCATCAGCACAGATGAGTGTGGTCATCTGTTTGTGTGTGACTCCTTCAATGGTAACCGATGTGTCCAAATGTTCTCTACATCAGACGGTCAATATCTGGGATGTTTAATGAAAGATGAGAAAACATTTGGTGATCCGTATAGGATCCGTTGGTGTGAAAAGACGTCGTCTCTCCTGTGTATGTGTTGGTTGAAAGACAAATGGTGTCTGAAGGTTCTTAAAGTTCAGTATGACGGATAATTTGAGAATTTTGCAGATTTAGTGGAAGTACGAAATTGACTTGAATCTTTGTGTGGTGATGCAGATGTTCCTTAGTTTGGAAAACTTGTTAAAGTATCCAGTTGTCAGAAAACGAAACTTTATGGAATGCACATGTCAGCATTGTGTTGTACAGTTGTTTATAGTATTTAAAATCAGTCGGTGAGATTTTGGATCTTGTCCTGCAATGAATACCAGAAGTTCAGCAGGATTTGTACTACTTTTTCAGTTGTTTGACATGAACATGCTAACTTTGGTCGTCCAGGGCATCTCCTCTTGCTGTGAAAACATTGGCAAATCCAAACGAGCACCAAGGATATGTTGCCGCCCACCACCGCAAATAAACTTTCTTTCCCCGCTTGTTTTAATAGAGTATTCACACCGGCATTTTTCTCAACCTAAAACTATTGCGATTACGATTTGCATAAATTGGGTTGTACTGTACCCCAAGGATGCTTTCATACCAGCTTTTTGTGATTGTGATTAGGCTCAAGAATGGGTTGTGTACCTATTTTTCTATGATTACGATTGTGATTCACAATCGCAATAGTTTTAGGTTGAGAAAAAAGTTGGTGTGAATGGACCATTAACCCCCAGGGAAATCGCAGGAAAAAGTCTGAGCACGTCTACATTCTAGTAGGGTGCAGTATCATTTAATCTCTCGCGTGTATTTTGTCTTTGATCAGTGTTGACAATTAAGTTGATATGTTAAGATTTTTTTCTTAAAACGCCAGTGTTTTTTTGTTCTTTTATACAAACGAATGAACATTTTGGTATTTACATGTATCCAAGCTATCGAGGTTTTTGTGCAAGTATTTTATTGAAAATAAAGTAAAACCAGATATTTAAATTCGAAAGTTCAGAATTACCGGGTGTGATCTTAACTGGGACATTTGACCTTTTTTAATTAAAACAAACATTTTTATCCGCAAAGCAGTGAGGAGCCCAAAAATTATAACACCGCAGATGTAAATACATGTAGGCCCGTATGGATATTCATTACAAGATTCTGCCATTTTTTCAAACGACGTCATATGAGATAAAAAGAAATAAGAATAAAAAATTTATGGACTAAATTAACATTCAACAAGAAAGTCCTCCTGTGTGAAAGCAAGAGGCATACCGCTGCGTAGCCAACTTGGAGGGGGGGGGGGGTACTCAGCGGAGGGGGTACCCCGAGCTACCCCCCTCCCCGGCTGTATTACTGAGTACCCCCTTTTTTCCGCACGCGGGCGATAAAAGAGAAAACAGCTGCCATCCGTAATTTGTAAACAAAGCCGCTCTCAAAGTGGACAAGTAGGTCATGCGCCCCACTTCATGCTCCAGATAATCTTTTTGGCGCCATTGCAAGGAACACGTGAACTGCATTTCAGACTTCTGCATTTTTTCCCCTTTACTGTGTCTGCAGGTAAGTTGTTTGTAGCAAAGTTTTATAGAATGCACCACTTCCGATTATTCAGTGACTAATCCAGAATTTCTCAGAGAGGGGTAATGGCACCAACCTCTTATTTGATCAAACTGTTCCCGAAAACTGAAAATGAAAGAAATTGAGCGGGGCGATGGGGAAGGAGGGGGGGGGGGCTGCATTCCTGGTTAATGGTTCAGAGAGAAAATGCCGATATTCCACAGGAGGGCGTATGCTGCCAGAGAATTTGACAGCGCACCCTTGGAGAATCCTAGGTGCCCCCAAACATAGAACTTTGCTTCAATTTCGAAATGCATTGAAGACTATGGGGGGTGTCACACCTCAGTCAAGTGGAGCTTGTTAATTGCAATCACGTGGCCACGTCGCAGATGAGAGCTGAAAAGCAAAGTTTCACAACCAATCAGTGAGAACTTGCTGACAGACAGACAGACTCTTGCAACTTTAGCATCAAAGATCGATGTAATCACGTTTCTTATTTTGCATCCTGGCTTTTTATTTACAATGCATTCACTTTTTTAGAAGGACGATAGTCAACGTCATGGCAGCAAAACAAGATAGTTCAGCTGACATGCTTTCCTGTCAAGTCTGCTTTGAAGACTTCGAGGAAGATGGAGATCACACTCCACGAATTTTCCCGTGTAGCCATACCGTGTGTGAGAAATGCATCAAAGATCTGATGAGAAATGGGACTCTTGTTTGCCCAGAATGTCGGAAGAAGCATCGTGCTCCAAACAAAGAGAAGAGTTTTCCACAGAACAAATACCTCCTGGTCCAGATTCGTGAAAAGAAAAATGTCAGAGAGGAGACCCAGGATATTGAGAAATGCGAAAAGCACGGAAAAGAATTAGTGTTGTTTTGCTTAGAGCAGATGTGCCAGAAAGCCATCTGCATCTCCTGCCTGAAAGTGGATCATAAGAAACACGAAGTTACAGAAATTGAAGAAAGGGAGAAAGAAATTCTAATCAAGAGGGTGTCGGAAGTTAAACAGAACATAGAAGAAAATTTGCAAAAGATTTTAAAGGTGAGAAATGATGTTGATAAAAGAAGTGACTTATGTGTGAATGAGCTGAAGAAAACTGAAGAAGAAATTGTTAAGCGAATTGCCAAGATGATAGAAGAAGTTGAGACAAAAAGAAAAGAGACTAAGAAGCTAGTTGACAGAGATGTATCCGCTATGAAAGTTAACATTGATATTTTGACTAATATGAAGTGTAATCTTAAAGCTGAAAATGAAAAAGTTAACAACCAACCCGAAATATTAAAGGATATCATTCAGAAAAACAGAGAGACTCTCAGTGGCGCAAAATATTTCCAGTGCCCTATTTTCAACCCTTCTACGGAAGTGATGCTGGGACATATCACCCATGAAGACCTTACTGTGATGTTGACGGATTATGATGATGCCGCGGGGACGGAAAACCAAGCGCTTCCAACACGTATGAGAAATGCATCTCAGATACAATGCACAGGTAGGACCATTATATTTCTTCCAACAAAATATCCAGGAATTTATCCATTTCATTTCGGGAATCAAAATATTTTTGCAAAATATTACCTAATATAGATTCTAAATTCATTAAAAATCCATATTATGTTGCCTTCAACACAAACAAGTTAAAACCACAGTGGCTTTGGTGGTTCAGCTTTGCCGCCGCTCTATAGACATCAAATTGGAAAATGTCAGTAAGAAAAATTGCTCAAAAATGATGTTTTGTGACAATACTCGATCATTCGTTAAGAACAACAGAATTTGCACAATGAACTCGATGTCTGGAATCTAATTATGAGCTCTATTTCTTAACTTCCGTAATTTTCACAAGGGGCGGGGGGAGTTGGATGGGTTGAGGAGATATGTCAATCTAAATCTGATTTGGCGGATTTGGAGATGGCATAGTGACACGTGTACCTCTCTTGGTCCCAAATGTATTCATTACTGCCCGCGTACGTAGTACAACGGGAGGTAATGTTTCAATCTGTTCACACTGGAAGGGGGGGGGGGGGGTACCCACCTCCATCCCATACTACTTCAACTGGTCCCATGTCCTTTCCAGGGGGTACTCCAGCTCCATCCCATAATACTTGCACTGGTCCCATGTCCTTTCCAGGGGGTACCCCATCCCTGGCTTGTGGTGGGGTGCCCTACCCTGGTGAGTTCAGTATGGGGGTGCCCCAGGGTGCCCCCAGCCAGGTCAGGATGAGGAGGGTGCCCTAGGGTATCCCTGGCCAGGTCAGGATAGGGGGTGGCCTGGGGTACGGCCCCAGGTTGGGTTACCCCCTCCAGGATAGGACAGCAGAGTGAGCATTTGCTATGCCGTTTGGGATATTCTGGATAATGGTCAAAATTTCCCGAATAGTACATAAAACGAAAAAAAAAATGGACTCGGGGGGGGGGGTCCATCCTTTGTGGCCTCCTAATCCACCAATGATTAATGCAACAGTTAATCACCATTGTACTTCCATTTTCAGTCACACAGACCATCGATACAGGAATTACTGACCTTTGGTCCCTCACGCTTCTTGGGGACAACATGGCTGTGATTTGTGGCCATGAGGCTGTGATTTGTGGTGATGAGGATGACGTAACCAAAATCAAGAGCTATAATTTAAGTACAGGACAGGAACAACAAAATGTCCACCTGGAAGACGCACACGGATTAGCTCAAGTGAAGTTTGATGAAAAGTTAGCACTGGCTGTATCATACGGGTAAGAAAAGCTGTAGGCACCTCTTTTCTTTTTGTAAATATTCAAAGCCGTCGAGTTGCTGAAAAGAAAAAGGTAGGTAATTGAAGCTTTACGGCGGAAAGTGCCATGAAATGCAGTAAATAAAGTAAATGGATTATATTTGTATTTCCTTTAGGAGAGAAAATTGGACCACAGAATCATATTTTGGAGTCATATTTCAGCTTTAAAAGTTGGAGGATGACGGAATATGGCAGAAAAATAAGGAATTTTCATGCGCAACGAGCAAATATATATTTGCCAGCTGTGCATGAAAATTCCTTGATTTTTAATGTCATCTACCGTTTTCTACCCTAATGCCTCGACTGAATAGTGATGTACACACTTACTTGTGATAGCAAAATATGTTACTGCTTTTAGCTTCGAAGAGAAGATCGAGTTTCGAGATGGAAATAACCTGAACAACGTCCTGCATTGTCAGTCATTGGAGTTCCACAAGCCTTTTGAGTTGTGTTCCAAAAGGCCACATTCTCTGTTGTATGAGGATACATCAAAGTCTCCCCGTGAGGTTCACTGGTTGGATTTGAGTGGATCAAAACCCAAACCAGCAGCAGGAAAACGTATTATTCACACAGAACAGTCTTATATTGATTGCATGTGTTTGGTGAGAGATGGAGATGAAGAACTGTTGGTTGTTGCCAAATCTGCCAACCATCTTATGCAGAAGGATGATAGTGATAATGTTGGACTCTTTGCCTACAACACAGAAACAGATAAACTCAAATGGAAAGCCGACAGAACACTACGTGGAATGGAATTTACTATGAAGACTACAGGAGTGACCACAGATGGGCGTGGTCATCTGTTTGTTGCAGATGACAATAATCATTGTATCCACATGTTTTCAGTTGCAGATGGCCAATATCTGCGATGCTTAATGAAAGATGCCCAAAATTTTGTCTCCTTGTCCAGACTATGTTGGTGTCGGGCAACATCCTCGCTTATTTTCGCTGGTTTCTTGCAGATAAAAGTCATCAAGGTTCAGTACTTATGAACTGCAATAGAGCATATTGTTAACAGTCAGTATGTGCAGAAATATTATTTTGAATTTAAAACGGACATCACCTGTTATGATTAGATAGTATTTTTTTCTGAACATTCATGGGAGTTTCCACGTAATTTATAGACCTTAATAGAAAGTGGCCGGCCAAAAATTGTAAGTTACAAGTTCATTGTCGGATCAAGTTTTCGAGCCAGTTTCATGGGGTTTCCAGGAAAAAATGTCAAAAATATAGAATTGGACCCGAGGTAAATCCTGAATCCGCCCATAAAGGCTGACATAAGTATCTGAAAATAATGCGGATTGTTGTTGATTTATTGTCTTTGTGTCCTGACCAAATTTCACATAACATTAAACAAGTAGTTTGTGTGTGTAAGCACAGAAGATAAAACATGTTTTATCGTCTGTGGTGTAAGCAATTAGCAAATGAGCTGTGTTGTCTAACATATTGTAGTTTTTACCGTCCGGACCCGAAGGTAATGTTTTCAGTCAGTCGGACTCTCGGTCCTTTTCGCGGGGGAAGGGCGGGGGGGGGGGGGGGGTTTGGGGGTTCCTGCTCCATTCTGCATAGGGAACCTATCGGACAGAACCCATGCCTAAGGTATTATGGGACAGTCGAATTCCACCGAAAAGAAATGTTTGGCTTTAGGAGGAGTTCTGACACATTAATATTTAATCCCACCATTTTCTTTACAAGAAACTACAATTTTCATCGGAAATTTTTGTTACTGCGATATGTTTCCGATATGTTTGTGGCCAAGTATTGTTCGTTCAACACAAGGATTTTATCGATTAGCTGGTGCAGGAAAGAATGGGTGGGGAAGGACTGGACACCTGCCCCCCCCCCCCCCCCGCCCCAAGTCTCCGCCTTCTCACCGGACGCACAGGGTCGTGTGGGCACTGAATAGATGTTAATGTGACGGTTTATTATTGTATCATGTACATGTATTAATATGAAGACAAGTTTTTAACCAACGACAATTTACGATTTCTACTATAAAATAAGCTGTCTGAGGCATCGTCATTTTTTTTATCCAGGCTTTTTCGCGAGGCGTCGACTGCTAAAATTTCTGAAAAATTATGGTATTAAATTTTTTGGTCCATATACCAGAAATGTTTCTATGTAGGCCCCACTGGGTTCAGAATCATAATTTAGCTTATTTATTTATTCTCAAATTTCAAACATCCCGCCTCAATTCTTGCTAACTATATTTTGAAACGAGAGGGCAGCACTTAAATCATAATGAGCTTTAACCCGAAACTTTAACAAAAGATGGGGTTCCACTTCATGCTCTAGTTACATTTGCCCGCCATTGCCCTGCTTGGAAAACGCCGAGGCTTTCATGTAAAATTTCTCTTCATTTTACTGGTAAGTTGCTTGTACTTGTATCTTGTAGCAGTTCTTTCTCACTCACACAGAATGTGAAGTGCCAAAATTCATTGCTTCACTGCAGCAAAACACACTATCCCTCCAATGTCTCGAAAACTTCATTCCAATTTTGCAGCCTCGTTATTTATCGCCACTTTTCACCGGAACCCACGATAATAACAAGAGATACAACTGATCAATTCGTCGTTAAATTTGAGTAGCATGTGATAAATTTGTTATTTAACCGAAGTTCGTTTTTGTTCGAAAATCAGCAAAAAAATAGTTAGCTTTTCATTTAAAATGACAATTTTAGAACAAGACTGCAGCACCAATGGCTTCTAATAAAGACAGCTTGGTACAACTTCTTTCCTGTCAAGTTTGCTCTGAGCAGTTTGCAGAAAGTGGAGCCCGTGTGCCAAAAATCTTGCCCTGTCACGACACAGTTTGTGAGTCCTGCCTGAAGGAGCTGATCAGAAATGAGACCCTGGTCTGTCCGGAATGTCGGAAAAAGCACAGGGCTCCAAACAGAGAGCAGAGTTTCCCGCAGAATAAGTACCTCCTGGTCCACATTCAGAAGATGAAGAATGGTGCAAAAGTAGATCTGCCTGTTCCAGAGAAGTGCAAAAAGCATGGAAAGGAACTGACTGCCTACTGTTTGAAGCAGACATGCATGAAATCCATCTGCATCTCCTGCCTGACTACAGATCATAAGGGACATGAATTCACAGAAATTGAACAACATGAGAGAGAAGTTCTGATAAAGGAGGTGAGAGACATCATACAGAACATGCAGGCCAAGGTAGAAATGATTTCCAAAGCAAAGAAAGATGTCTTTGAAAAATCTGATGAATGTGTAGAAGGACTGAAGAAGACCAAGGAAGAATTATCTAAACGCATTGAGAAAATGATTGCCGAAGCAGAGAAACAAAGAATGGAGGCCAGTGAGCAAGCTGACAAAGAACTTTCTGTAATGAAGGAATACATTTCTGTCTTGAGTGGAATACAGGGAGATCTTGAAGATGAAACAAAAACCTTTCCAAAAACAGTCAATAACAAACACAAAATAGTGTGCCAAATTGTTCAGAACAACAAAGCCAATCTTTCCGGTGCAAAATCTTTTCCGTATCCAGTTTTGACCAGGGATCAACATTTTACGGAAGAAACACTGGGACATATTAACCGAGGAGAAGTTACGGTGGTGCTACCGAATTGTGAAGATGCCGCAGGCAACAGGGTTGAGAATCAACTACTTCCAAGACACATAACAAACGCATCTCAACTTAAATGTGCAGGTAACGCATTATGTGTGTAAAAATTACGGTCGAGATCTGAAAGACGAAACTAAATCAATCCAGAAATAGTAAACAACAAACACCAAATAGTATGTCAAATTGTTCGGAACAACAAAGTAAATCTTTGCGATGAAAATTCTTTCCCGTATTCAGTTTTGACCAGGGAACAACATTTTGCAGAAGAAATGTTGGGACGTATCAGCCGAGGAGAAGTTTCGGTGGTGCTACCGAATTGCGAAGATGCCGCAGGCGACAGGGCTGAAAATCAACTACTTCCAAGACGCATAACAAATGCATCTCAACTTAAATGTACAGGTAAACGCATTATGTGTGTAAAAATTACGGTCGACATTCGTGTGAGATGACGAGGATTCCTATGACTCCTAGGTTGGGGCGACCTACACAAAGTCCCGCTTACAACGAGTAACTTAATTCACAAAACTTGCTTGCAATTGGTACTCGTTGTAAATGGACTCTTTAGACGTGGTTGTCAATCAAAAATTAATTTGTTTGGGGGAAGAAATTGCGTGTAGCCGGGTGCTCGTTGTAACCGTACTTGTTATAAGCGGGACCCGAACTCGTTATAAGCGGGAAATCAAACTGGGTCCCGCCTACAAGTAAAAAGATGCAAAAGAAACTGCTCGTTGTAGGTGGGTGCTCGTTGTAACCGAACTTTTTAACATTGCTGTCAATGAGTATGGTGCAAAGAAATCTGCTCATTGTAGACGGGTGCTCGTTGTAACCGAACTCGTTATAAGTGAGACCCAGTGTACTTACCTGGCTTGAGGGAGAGGTATGGGCAGGGTATAGTGCGACAGGTCACCTACCTAACTGGTCAGGGGAGGGCAGGGGTTCACCACCTACCTGTGGACAAAGACATGTGAAAACATTGCCTTCACATGTGCTTCAGTATATATTAATCTAATCATTTAGTGGGTACAAAAATCCATCTGGCCTTATTAAAACTCAGTTTGGGTTAGCATTTTATGAGTCTGAACAGATTTCAAAACCCATGAAATAATTCGATAAATATTTACATTAATTTGTAAGGTCCTAAATTCCAACCAGACCCATGGAAAACCTCATCGTAAAATTCTGCATTATTGCTAACCGTGTACCAAGTATGAGGGAAGATATTTTTTTCACAGGCATCTATTATTCTGCTGGAGGGGGGGGGGGGTCAGTCTACTACCTGGAACCACAGCTCCCCTCCCCGGTTGCCAGACTGAACACCCTTCCTGTATCTAGGTTGGTAGATAGGTGACCCACCCCTAACCCTCCTTGCAAAACTATAGAAGGGCTAGTGGAAGGACTAGTCAGGCTTCCCCAAATGATGTGCCAAAAATGATTAGTGGAATGACCAGTCAGACAGCATGACCCATCCCTCCCATGGCCATAGATCTAATCTGTGGCCATAGATCTAGATCTAAACTGCAGCCGTAGATCTAGATCTAAGCCATGGCCATAGATCTAGATCTAAGCTGTGACCATAGATCTAAATCTAAGCTGTGGCTGTAGATCTAGATCTAAGCTGTGGTCATAGATCTAGATCTAATCTGTGGCCATAGATCTAGGTCTAAGCCAAGGCCATAAATCTAGATCTAATCTGCAGCCATAGATCTAGATCTAAACTGCAGCCATAGATCTAGATCTAAGCCATGGCCATAGATCTAGATCTAAGCTACGGCCATAGATCTAGATCTAAGCCACAGCCATAGATCTAGATCTAAACTGCAGCCGTAGATCTAGATCTAAGCCATGGCCATAGATCTAGATCTAAGCTATGGTCATAGATCTAGATCTAAGCCACAGCCATAGATCTAGATCTAAGCCAGGCCATAGATGCGGTGGATACGGGGAAAACAGCAAATGAGACTGCAATCTCGACCGGTGCATGAAGGGTTAATTTTTGTGCCAATTGTTGTGGGGTCATAATAAAGACGAGTGAACACGGTGGTGGTAGGCGTGAATGCTGGTTTATTGCAGGGGATCAAGTTGTACATAGCTCGGGTAGATTTAC
>JBCAUG010301080.1:0-17592 GCA_038406175.1 Haplosyllis leylae | reverse complement strand
GTTTTCCCTGACTTTTCCCTGACTCACTTAAAATTCCCTGACTTTTTGACATTTTTTCAAAATTCCCTGACTTTTCCTTGACTGGAAAAAGTTCTCTCATTTTTCCAGGTATTCCAGGTTTTCCAGTGCGAGTGGGAACCCTGATTGGTGCTTTGTATCCGTATTTGTTGAGATATATCTAATTAACCCAAGGTTAGCAGTGTATGTACACGCCAAGGATATTATTTTGTCCACATGAATACAGCCTACTTTGAGATACTTTCCACATACTTAAGTACAACAATTTTGATGTAACGTTATTTGTATCTAAACACTATTGTTCATGTTGTTAATTTCAAACAACAAAAAGAGTGGAAAGTATGTCGTCAGTACTGTACTATGCTTTTAAAACAGTGCTTTCCCAATAAATGAAGAAACCTTGTAAAATTAAAAATATACATCACAAGTCCTACTTTACTGGAACCTAAATGTATGTGTACTAAAATTAAACTGCACCACACATAATTAAATGTTATCAAAAATATACAAATATAAAAACGCTGTTATGGTAACGAAAACGTTAATGTTATACTGTGGAACGCACGCGCCCACAACCTACGTCGCCAAAAATAAATATGCGTGTGCCAGAAACTAAAGAGGTCGTGTCCCCACCCTATCATGTTTTAAGAACTCCCAAAAAAAGATTACCCGGAGACACCTCTTTAATTTCTGACATGCACGGAGAAAGTATGGTTAAAATACACACAAAAATATACAAGTATACAATGATAATATAAAAATGTGCACTGCCTAGCTAAACTGCCATACACGTTTAATTTATATCCTGCTGTCAGCCAAATCTCCTCTACAATAAAAATCTCCGTCAAATGTTAAAAATAATAGTACAATCCAACACCAAGAGAGACAAAGACAGAGCAGAGTTAAAGAGAACGCCAGACAAAGAAACATAAAAAGTCTAACAACCAAACGGGGCAAATCAGAGGCAACGCCATTGGCCAGCTTGATGTCTTGTAAACTTGGCGGACTATTTTAAGTTTCCTATTTGACCTTTTTTTTTAAAATTTTATTCATTTGTGAAAAGGACCAATATTTTCTAAATATCTTTATCGCGTAATGAGTCCATGATTAATAAAATGAACATTTTTTATAAATGGAATAGCTTATTCCTCTACTGAAGATAATTAACTGACACTCAATTCACAGACTTTTGCTAAATTTATCTTTTTACATTTTGCCTTCTTTGAAAAAATTATATATAAAGCTGTAATATTAATATCTAACAAGACTGGCGATGACCTTGAACCTTTGACCCGGTCCCGAAAAACAATAGTGACCTTGGTTTGTACCTATATCTGTAATCGGGATGAGTCTCCATGTGAAGTTTACTCAACCGCGATTGCTCCTCGTAATACGGCTGCTTCTCCGCATTCGACATGGCTTTCCACTTGGCACCTAAAAAAGCAAAGATACCGGACTCGTTAGCGTTACTTAAGGTCTGAGATGCTAGTCTAGCATGCAGGTGTTTACCTAAATCTGTAATCGGGGTTCTGCTCCATGTGCAGCTTGCTCAGGCGCGACTGTTCCTCGTAGAAAGGCTGTTTCTCCTCAGCCGACATGGACTTCCACTTGGCGCCTAAAATGGACAACTACATCGTACATCCGTTCCCCCATTTCTGGGGGCAGTTTTAACTTTTATTTCATAGGAGTTACTTCTATTTTGCACTAAACATCAGTGCTGTTCACATCGTATCCATTTGTTGCAATGCCTTTGTTATGATTTTGTTTGATTTTGTTCCCTTTACAAACACGTTAATTTACATTCATGGGATTCATCATACTGGATTTCCGACATTTTACATAATGGATTTACTAGATTGCTTCCTTATTATTAATTACACTTGATTAGACTAAAACGCCGCTGGTTAAATTTTTAAAATATCATGCAGCTGAAAGTTTCAAAAAATCTTATTTATTTTCTTTCAAAATGATATAAATATGAAATTAAAAAGTTAAGCTTTAGCTGTTGAAAACATGATACTGAAATAAACATAAAAAAAATAAAGTAACTGATCCTTTCTGTTGAGAACACGATTGTGATCTTACCTAGTATCTTGCTGATGTTGCTGTTGTGCATGTCGGGGCACGCCTTGAGGATCTTGCGGCGTTCCTCACGAGCCCACACCATGAAGGCGTTCATCGGGCGTTTGATGTGCGGCTTCCCGCCGTTCTCAGAGCTGCCTCCGCGCTCCTTGTTCGCGCGAATGATCTTTGCCCCGAACATTTTACCTGAAAAATAGTAGAAAACATACCGCGTTGAAAAAAAATAAGAAAACTGAAAGAATATTTGTTAAGTGAATTAATCACGTAGATCTAGTTGACTGAGGCTAGGTCAACTAACAGGACGTTTTTACAATACGAGTCTACCTTCCGATAAAAACGCAAGGCTTTATGTGAAGCTGGGACAACTGGAAAAATGGGAAAACTTTCCAACTTTTCCTTTGTGAGCATTCTGCTTTTTTGGTGTTTGTGAAGTATTTTCCTTGAGTAAGTAACTGCGTAGCGAGGCCACCCGAGGGGTGACATTAGAGTGCCAGTTTATTAGTATTCAATATTGCATACACTGATCAACAGCGACTGAAAACCTCACATTTTGCATTGAGCTAACACAAACTAACGATCGCTTTTATTTTATTACATCCAGCTTTTCTTTCTCCCTGTTCAATATCAATCAGGTTTGTTTCCATTGACCCACAGGAAAAAAGGCAGGCCTCGGTGAAAGTTTCTTCTGAGTGAAGGACAATCCATTGGGGATCAATCTTTGCGCAGAAAAAAAGGCAAATTCACATTCACAAAGATCGATTATTGTTGCAAAGTGAAAGAAGAAAAACTTTCCAAAGGCTTGGAATAATTTTTCAGCCTAAGGTTTCTTTCTCTCTTTTTTTTTTTGGAAAACACCTTTACTTGGCACTTTTCACTCAGTTTTTCTTACATTCAGAGTTGCTTTATTCCTTTTTGGGTTCATGCTTTGAAAAGATGAAGACATTAAGTATTGAAGAGACGTTTCAGCTGGGACAAACCTCACGCATGCAAAATGTGCTTCTCCAGGCTTGCGCCAGGAGAAGATACTTCCAAACCGTTCGTGTAGGTTTGTTTGTATTAAAAATTTTGGTTCCTTGTGAAATAAATGAAAAATTTAGAACATATTGTGAATTTACAAAAGTAAATTGAATCTGAAACATTGCGCCCTACCAACAACTGGTGACGCTATGACTTTTTGCGTAATGATGACTTGTGGCGGCAGCACTGCATTTCTATCTTATCAATTCCGGACAAAAATAAGCCTTTTTTCTTCTATCTTCACCTGAATGTAAAGGCACAAGGATTTTGCAACCCGAGGGCTAGGTGTTTCTCTCATTGATAATATAGACAGGTTATGGAACCTCTCCATTGATAAACAGGTCCACCATTCTCTATGACAAATAATCATACTTTTATATTCTCCAGAAACAAGTCTCCACCCAAAACAAACACCTGAAAAAAACTCTTACGCGGCATCTAATATTTCCAAAGACTGAAAAGGAGTCTTTGTGGATCCCCTTTTCATACCACTCATTTTGTCAGTTTTAAGAAAGCCCTCGATGCATCCCCCTCCACTCTCCTCGTGGTCCTGTGTGAGACTATTGTTAGGCCGCTGTGTGCATGGTGTGTGTATTTACACTTGTAGAAGTGTTCTTTCTCCGCCACCCACAGGCACGGAGCACGCAATCTGCTCGTTAACGTATTCAAAGCGCAACCAACTGCTTTAACCGTTACGTTTCGCACCGCCCGACAAGTCTCAGGTGGAGAAGCGTAATTCTGTGAGGGCTCGGATTTCTGTCGCCATGGTGATAAGGGTGGTAAGGAATCGAGAGACAATCGCATTCACACAGAGATAGATCCCTGGCACTTCTCGGATATATGATGTAACTATGACTACAATAATTCTAATCGAAACAGTAATATTTGTTAAATAAAACATAATGTCTCAACTTATTTTCAGGCTAGGAAATTTCACATAATGCTTTGGAAAAAAGTTAAATCAATGAAAGTTACGTCAAAGACGATATTTTATCTTAATTGCTGATTAATTGACTTAAATGTGAATTAATCTTTTACTTTTTAAATAAAAATCCCAAACTTACAGCTTCAGAAATATTCGAAGCTTTACAAGTCTTTTGTGCTTTGCACTCATTGTGTAAAATATTCTCTTTTACTTGGGGTGCGTGTGTTGTGAATGGATGGCGGGTTTCGCAAGCAAAAAGCCTGATATTCTCTAATCATTGATGTCGTTGTTGTTTAACACAAAAGTGCGAGTTTCATTTCGCAGTAATTTTCCCTTCGTCTTTTCTACTTCACAACAAACCTCGTCAAAAGATTGCATGACACGAGATTTTTCCTCAAATAACAATATTCTTGATCACAAGGGAGTTCATATAACTAAACATAATCCCAACAATGCAGCACAAAACAACTCAGCTGAAAGAAATTCTCTCTTTCTAAAAGGGCCTTTTGCGTTTTAACATTTTTCTTTCTTGGATGCTGTTGAGAAAAGTTTTCTTTATTTATAACGCACTCGTTGGTACTGTGCTGGTATCCTTGGCAACTTTTATTCTTATTGAAAGGTATAATATCAACAGTGAAATCAAATTGCCAAATATTAAACAATTAAGCTTCACGGTTTGAAGCCTGACACAAAGAATGGCTTTTATTTTCATCTTGCATCAAATTTTCTTGAGGAAAAACTAGATTCTGTGAAGCATCTTAAATTTCTTCGTCATTGTAAAGGTATTTCAATTCAAAGAGGCAATTTTTAATGTTTAAAATTTGGGGAATTTAAAATTAAGGAAACAGTTGACAAAAATCTACGTTTAAAATGTCCGCAAATATACTTTGACCCTTTTCTGTTCCTTGGAAACGGTCAAACCTTTTAGCCTTAAAGCTTTGCTCAATCTTCACCTAAACTGATCCTGTAGCATTTGATTAAGGGAACGAGTCTAAAGTGACTTGCACGGATTGTTGCCTGAGTGCCCGGTGAATTATTCTGTTTGTTCTGACTAAAAGAGACAAATATAATTAGAGCAAGGTGCCGTCCACACAATATAAACGCATTAACGCAGTTCTCTTATCTTATAAACCAGCTGCAGTTATACTCTACTTGCTTCTTCCTAACTAGCTCATGGGTGCCCGTGCAGTTTGATTTTATGGTGACCAAAAAAGAGGCTTGGTGATCAAAGAAGAGGCTTGCCGGGAATATACAAGTCAAATACAATAAATCAAGAAACTCGGCACAGAAACTAAAATGGGTCCCAAAAACCTTTAAGTCTTGTTTGCGCCAAAAATGTTATGAACGTCAATGTAAAATGGAAATCTATTTTCAAAAGAGCAGCTTGTTCCTGAAAGAATTAGGCGCGATTTGGGATTTTACACGATAGCAAAATACGATAGTCTCTACTTTTGCATTCAAAAGAAACATTGAAATAAACGCTCACTTCGTTTTTACTCCATGGTCGCCCTTCCTTGAAGACAATCATTTCCCAGATGCATTAGAATAATAGAGCAAATAAGGCAAATCAGCGGATCAAAGGCGGACGCCTGATGCACTCATTTCATTTATCCACTGCCCCTTCTCCCTCGAACTAAACCCGGGTCCACAACACAAATACACTAAGTGATTTTTGTAGGAAAACAAAGGCCAGAAGACACAGGCGGGATAATTCTATCAAAGACTTGAGGTCTCGGGACTATTTGTTTCCTTGTCTGCCCGCCACAATTGACATTGATCTTTAATTTGCCTAAAAGCCGTGAACATATGTAACCACTGCATTGCTTTGCACCAGAGATTGGCTCAGTGAGACTAGCTTTCAATGTCTTTGAAAAAATTATATTTTTGTTTTCAATATTTTCCTGGGCATACTCACACTTCTATTATACCTTCGAAATGTTGTGAGTCAAGGAATCAATTAATATCACCAAAGTTTACTTTTCTCGCAGAAAGGAGAAGGAAAACTTTGTTTTACCAATATCCCATTGATGACACAATCCTATAGATTTGTTTCAGAAGGAAATAACAGCGTAAGTTATTGGCATAAAGAAGAAGAAAAATTGAGCAACAAACTGAGAGAAGAGTAAAAGAATTAGACGCTCGGTCCAACCTGCGTCTGTCACTTTCCCTGAGCCCCCGGGCCGACGCTGCTCGATTATCGCCTTTTTTTTAACGCTGCGTCTTGTTAAATAAGCGCAATCTTCCATATTCTGATTCAATAATAATCTGTGTCTTTTCCCTTCTTCTTTATGTGACTTACATTAACCCAAAAGAGGAAGAAGCCTCCAAAGAGTTGTTTAATTGGTATTGAATGCACACACCAAGGTTCCAACGATACACACTCCCAGACGTCTTTCTTCACTTGTTCAGTTTTGATAATGACACATTTCTTGTGAGTGCAATATTTATCATCAATAATCAAAAGATGAAGATTTACTTTTCAAAGAGTATGGAACCAATATGGTGTGATCCATAGTGTGTACCGTTAATTAAAGTAAAAAGTTGCTCAGGCTTACCGAATATTTCTACGTTTCAACCGTACCATTATTATGCCTCATTTGTAAGAGGTTACAAACCAAGTTTAAAAAGAGAAATAAAAGAAGAAACAAATGGAAGAAACTGAAATTTGACCACATTTGCCAATTCAATCTTAGTCCCAATGCAAGATTTGAGTTCAAAACATTCTTTTTCTCATTTGAAACAGCAATTAAAAAAGAACACTTTTAACGAATAATTCAAACAATAGAAACAAAAGAGAAATGTGAACAGAAAGAAAAGAACCGTTGCGGTTGGTTTGCGCATACTCACTGTTGTACTCACTTTGGAGCTGCTGCACGTAGTTTCCTCCGTCCGACTCGTCTCCACTCTTGCTGCTACCAGAGGGCGCCTGCGGTGGCGTGACTGGCGCCACGTGCATCATGGGTGGCATACCCGGGGTGGCACCGTACATGGGCATGGGTATACCCGGGTACATCGCGCCGGCCAGCGAGACTGGAGGCATCTGACGGGCTAAAGCTTCTTGTACGAACTTCTCCTGTGAAACAGATGATTCCAGATGATGCAAATAACAGGGAAACATGATATATTAACTAAACTTATTTTTGACATCTTCTGCCGAAATATGCAGAAAAATATGTTTGGAAGAAAAAATGTATCTAGGACTTGCATGAAAACAAAAGTGATGAGTTAAAAATAAGCTTTACGTTCACACAATATTATTCTGACAAAATGTCAAAAACTTCCTACCCTGTCGATCTTTGGACTGGATGGTTTGTTTCCGTTCTGTTGTTGTTGCTGTGCGGCAGCAGCTGCTGCGGCTGCAACAGCAGAGTTGACGGCCATGTTGGCGAGAGAAGCGTGCGTATGGGGAAGACCTGCGTAAGGGTTGCTGACGTACTGCTGTCCCGCCATGTTGAAGGCGCCTCTCTTCATGACGGTGGACATGTCAGGTGGCGGGGGCAGTGGGGCGTGCAGGGAGCGGTGGTGGTTGGAATGCGCGGGAGGGGGCTGCACAGCGCGGGGAGACGAGTCACGCTGGCCGGAACCCCCTCCACCGGGAGATTTTGAATGCAGAGATCGCTGGTCAGGACTGTCCTGTGAACTGCCCCTGGGTTTGGTCAGGTTCAGAGGGGCCTCCCCTCCTGTATGGTTGGTGTTGCCGCTGTTGTTGTTTGGTGTAGCTACGATTGGAGACAGCATCGGGGGTGATCGGGGAGATCGGGATCCGGCGGGGCTTGGGATCCCGTAGAAAGGAATCATCCCTGGAACGACCATACCCAGAGGCGAAGCCTGCACCCCTCGAAGGGCTGCGTGGTGGGTGACAGACGGGGATGAGGCCTGGGGAGACGTCTGGGGCTGGTGGTGCGAGGGCGACATCGCGAGTTTGGGCGACGTCTGCACCGCGAGGGGTGATTCGCTACGGCTCCCTGGCGACATTGAACCGCTACTGTAGAAACTGTTCCGGTGTGGCATTCCTGCAATTAAAAAAAAAGAATTCAATGAAAAAATTGTATCCAAGTTTCGCTTGAAAGAAATCCATGAAAGTTCCCAGAAACTTTTACAACAGTACTAATTGATAAGAAGAGCGTCAATGTCTGCAGCAGACTTTACGGAGACCTATACAATGAAGACACCTTTCCACCAATGATATTTCTTAGGTAAATTTATCAGAATGATTCAAAGCCAACAAAGAAGAAAGGATTCCTGAAGAGCATGAAGTTTGTACTTTGGCTCTCAACATCTCTGATCGGTCTGTCGGTGCGGTTGTTTCTCTTCGTTTATCTTTGTTTTGTCTTGTACACAAGGCCTGTTAAACATTATTACTTTTAATAACCCATCAGCACATAAAACAAGCACATCAGTCGTAAACACTACCGAACGTTCTTAACGTTAGAGATAGACACCAAGACACTGAGTGGGAGGGTAGATGTGAATTAAAATATCTTGAAGCATCTACATAAATTCTCTTTCGGTTTCATCAATGACTGTAATACCTTACTTTTTGTCTTTGGTTTCAGGTTGAAGCAATTGTGTGAACAAAATAGATTTTAACAGCTTGACCACTATGACATGAATTTCACATTTTCACCAATTTTTCACACATTTTTCTGCAGTAATAGGCATTAATTATGACTGACCTTGTATTTGACGTCTGAAGATAACATTTGATGCGAAAGTTAAATCATTACTGGCCATATTCTTGACAGCTTCAAACAGAATTGAGCAGTAAGTCAAGCAAATGTATGACTACTAGTTTTTACGTTCTAATTTTGAACGAGCACAGAATATCTATCTTCACAAATTTCTCTGAAAATGTTACCGAAAAATGCTACATTTCAGCGAAATTCATCCTCTGTTCCCTGTAAACAAAGGGAGCAAAGCTATCTTATCTCTTTCTGTTTCCAGATGTATCCAGATGGAACAGATGCATCAGATTGCCCCGGATGACGTCCGGATTACCCTCGAATGACGACATATTTATGCGTGAACGTTGAGACGGATTGTTTCCTGATGATAGTGCTGGAGGATGGGGGACTGGAGGGTGAGAGTGGATTTGTTTCATGCCCGTCAACACACCGCGTAATAAAGAGAGAAAGACTTCTTGGAAGAGCACAGGTGGATGGACCCTTCTGGATCTGCAGGAAAACTAAACTGAGGGATTCCGTTGGGTGCTAGCGACCTCTACACGAACGGAAGTTTCATTTGTGAGTACTTTTATCAATCCAAAATAAGATGCGAGGTGGCGACATCTTAAAAAAGGGGGCTACTCCTGTTGACAGCTGATTTGCAACAAATAAGACACATGATTGATAGTCAATCCATTAAAAACACGAAAACAATGTGGATTTGAAGAGGAAATGCCCAGTGCTGCCTAATGTACAGATATTGTGTTTTGACATTTTCAGTTTTTTGGTGATTTTGTCTTTTTTTCATTTCCCACCCGCCTTGCTTCCTCCACGTCCCGGTTGTTACTGTTGCCTCTTTTTTCACCTACTGTTGCTGCTGAATTTAACGCAGAGAAGTGTATGTTTACAGACACGTCTCTCACTCTCTCATACCTTCAACGTCTCTTCTTGTTTTGTGTTACATCACAAAAAAGTCACTCCACTTATCATCCACAAGATAAGGAAGAACAACCGGTGAGGAGTTTCTCTTCCTGGGGAGGTGAGAAGGGAGAGACTGCGAGTGGGGAGTATTTTAACAACTCAACGACGCATGCTACCACAAGTGCCATTGCTCAACAAAGAAATACAAAATACGAGATTCAAAAAGCGGTTTGACAGAATATATATGCCCACAAAGAAATACAAGTACATACCTGTCTGTGACTAATAATCTTGGAGTTACCATTGAAATCCACCCCATCTCCCCAAGGCATAAGGACCTTCTCTTTGTCTAATGTATATTTATGTGTTATATATGAAAGCTGACAGAATTATAGATTACCCCAGACATAATCTTAACCCTTCAGTCTCCATGGCAACCAAGCACTTAGAGAACAATAATGGCCAATAGGAAACAATCAAGGCGTCACTCTTGGTTACCTTCGAGTATTAATACTCATTATGCACATATGTTATGCGTCAGGGAAATCATCGCTCGAATTAGAGCTGTCAGAAAAATTGGTAGAAATTTGTGACTACACGTTGTAAAAGCAAGAAAATCACAAGAATAGATGGTGAATACACCTGTAGGAAGCCAGAGAGAATCAAGGGAGGGCTCGCAGGGATTTTTCATTGCATTGCAATTACCTTGCCAATTTGCAGGTTTTGCTCTTTATTCTGTTTGAGCTTTCAAGGATGTCCGCGATGAAACTAATGGCTTTAGTAATGCCACAATAGGATTTAAACGAAGTGCAAAAATCATGCTTGATGGTCAAAATAAAGGCTATTATTGAAAGAACAGATACAAACAGGAAGCCCTCGACTGCATCAGGCTCCACAATCATCCCCTGTTCAGCATTACTGTCAACTTTTTACACATTTTGTTATTGTTGTGTCTCCCTTCTTCTCTGATCCATCTTTTACAGTACTTCATAAAACAAAAGCCTATCGTCAGAAAGTGAGATTATCTCGACCGTGTACCTCTCCGCGAGTAACAGTATCTCTCCCGTGTAGCTCTCAGTGAGTTTCTGGGTTAATTTGTTATGATTGTTTCTGAATACAACGGGTGACATGGTTTGGACGTAACCAGGAAAAGGTGGAAATTTCGCATAGAACGTTTGGTGGTGGGGGATCAAAGGGTAGATCTAAATTTCGTTTTATTTACACAGGTAGAAAACTTTTTCATCAATGACCCGGCACCAAATCCAAATTTATTTAGTCTTGGGTGAAGAGACTGGTTATTCTAGCCTCTGGCACTTTATTTCAGCACGATTCATTTTATATTGCATAATTCACACACCGCTTCATTCTTGTGAAGCAATCTGCTTGCTACCAAACAGACTGCTGCTGAATCATACAAAAATTTCATTCAACAGGTTAGCTTGGATTGGGAAAAGTTGTACATCACACTCTGTAGCTTAGTGAATGAATAATGAGATCTACATCTGTTGCGTAAACCGGATTTCTGGATCCCCAGCAAGTGAATCCTGGAAACTTTACTGAATATTTCCAGCTCATCTGCTCACGCGTGTGCATTCGCTTTTCTTATTAACAAAATATCTATTGTGTTCTCGGCTTACACGTCCTGGATACATGCGGCATCGCTCGCATTCCGTTACTGTCAGTACAGTGTGGGGCTTATTGAACAAAACAATACGACTCCTGGAAGGAATGAAGATGACATCCGCACGTGAATATCACCGCACGATATTCCATGCCTCAAATCTGGTCAACATCATCTGGAATCTGTGGGATATTTTTTGTGTTCGTACTCGCATAAAGAGAAGTGTTTTTCTGAGTGACTTGCCGCTTCGTAGAAAGATTGAAATATACATTGTACAATATAGGTATAGGCCATATGGTCGGACAATGTGTATGAAGCGGTTTTCCCTCAATAACATATTTTATCACCCTTTGACTGGTTCGGTTATCAAAAGGAAAACAACATAAAGATGTAGCGGAGCGGACAGTATGCGAAGCCTCCCTCCACACAACACATAACGTCACGTCCATCCACCGCCATGTTGCTTAACACGCACTCGGTACTTTTGATGTCCAGTCGTAAAAGAACAACTAGCAGAAGTATCAATGCGATGGGGTTCCATGAAGGTGGGTGGGTGGGTGGCAACAGGATGGATGAGTGCTTCTTGATCCAGGATCAAGACATACACGTGTACTGGATGACCTCCTCTTACACAGTAGAGCTCTACACCAGTCTCTCTCTCCCTCCATCCAGCTACACCCTTGATACCACCCTCATCTCCCTGCTCGGTATTGATACTGTATACCCAAAGGTTCAAAGGTGTACAACTACTGTTTACTATACAGTCTGGCTCTTGTCTGAGGCCAGACCACGTAATCTGTTTCTTGAACTGCAACCAACCCAATTCAGTATTTGACCATATTCAGTTATTCAATCCCAGAGTTGGTGTTTTTTAACAGTTTGATTCGGCGAAGAGATGGACGTCAATACAACAAAGCACATGATGTTGAATAAAATTCAGTAAATTTTGCGAAAATAGACGGGAGGTTTTACACATCTCTAACTTCAAGGAATGTTTACGCTTCAAACTCCCAATCTTCGGGGGTCAGCGGTCTGAAAGTGAGTCCAAACCCACTCTCACATACCCAATCATCACTGACCCCATCTCTATTGTTTGTGCCGCGTACACAAAACACCCTTTGTTGTTTATCAAACCATTGTTTACTCCAGAAACAAAGCAAACAGTTTGGCCACAAACATACATCAAAAGTGTCTTCAAGTGTCTTTGTTGGATCCAGTTTCGTTTTATGATATTTAATGTAAAACAAAACGAAAATAAATCCGGATTAAAAATCCGTAGAAACTACAAACAGAAGATGGCTTTGTGCGAGGAGAAGGTCACCAAATCCTGTCTTATAGAGAACAGAGCCCGTGGTCAGAATTAGTACAAAACGTGTGATGCTTTTATTTCATCTGGAGAAATTAGCCTACCTCCATTTGTCAAGAAGATAAAAGGCTCACAATGTCTTTACTTAAAAGACAGACTTTTGGTTAACTTGATATGTTATGGCCAATAACAACTCTCCCATTCCCGCACTGTTAGTTTGCCTTTGGTTTGCTAAAACAATAACAATTTTTTCAAAAACAATGAAATTATTTTTTTGAAAATGTGCACGGGATTTCAGAAAAAATAAATTGATGGTCAGCTTCACACCACAGGTCTCACCTATTCTAATTCTGGCGTAAACTGAACAGCAAGATTTTCTAATATTCTAATTATATTCTTAGTATTGTACGAGTCGAGGACTAAGAAAGCTTTGCATTCCCCTGCCTAAAGAAGGAAATGTGTGGCAAACGACAGTGACACGGGAAGACATTAGTTAGCAGTGCTTACTGCACCGTGCTGCTTCACAATGGAAGCGACAGACAGCACACGACTAATCTATCGGAAACACTAGGCGGTCCACGGGAGGTGGATCCAGCATACGAGTAATCTGACGGAAACACTGAGCGATCCACGGGAGGCGGATCCAGCACACAACTACTCCAACGGAAACACTGAGTACACGTACAGGTTAAAATCTCTACCAATTGCTTAGCAAAAAGATAGTTATAAGTTTGCTTCCTCATATTACGATAATTTAACTGTACGACATATTTTTTCAACTTCTCCATTTCAGTCATTTTCTATGTTGCAATTCGATGATTAACAGGACTTTAAATCCATGTAAATGTTTTTCAGTAATTCTAAAATTTGGCTCCACGACAGCGAGTCCCATGATCGCTCGTACAGGGGAACGTCTTACACGCTCAGATAACCGCACAATCAAAAGCCCCTCACACAATGACAATTATCTGACAATAAGAGAATGGAAACCAGCTCCAGCGTGAACAGCTTCTCAGAGAAATCACACGGATCGTTCGATGCCTATCCATCCCCCATTGTTCATGTAACCAGGCTCGGGAAATCTTTCTCAATTTGCTTTGCTCTAGATATCAACCTTTTCTTTGCAAGAACTTTAATCCATTGGTGATAATGCTTGGGAAATGTTTTCCAGTGTCCAAGCTCAACCTGGTATTCAAAAGCAGTGATGTTTTACGCAAAAGGATTGAAATGCCAAAAATTAGTGGACTGACTATCTTAAAACTTTGATTCGTTTTTCTTTGTGCGCTTGGAGTGGGTACTCGAACCAAGCGAATCATAGCAAGGAATTTCTGTCAACTTGATTTTCGTACAGCGACATCACGACAAACGAGCGTAATCATCTGTCACGTGATTTGCGCCAGTTGTTACGTTAAGGCCTGGGTAAATCCGTAGGATCTCGGGGGATTTATTGCGCGGGCGTAGAGGATGAGTTACCTTGTCTCACATTAAATGACAAGTAGAATGAAGGGATAAACAGGTAAGAGACAACACGGCCGTGTTAGGCCTCACAATGCAGTACTGATGACAGCGGATAGTCCACTTGGCTTTGTCCACTGGGAGAGGCGGTCCCACCAGGCCCATTATTGCTAATACCCTCACAGATTCTCCTTAAGCCAAAATATTTAGTGGGCAGGGCTTTGGAAAAAGTACTCTGCGCTACAAGTACATGTTCCACAAAGTATAAACGTCCTATCAATAAGTCAAAATTCAGAAGCGACGAATTCACTTTGTGACTCTTCTACCCTTTCTGGAAAAGCGTGTGAACATGGAAAGCAAAATCCACAATGCAATCGGTTCGGTGACTCTACCGAGTCACCAAAAAATCACTGTGTACGGTAAAACTACCAAAAACATCTATCACGTTTACGCATAAAGCAAAGCCTTTAACCCTCCCCATACTGTACTTGTCTCCCGTCCTCGGTACAAGGAATCATCTAATTCCCATCCGCTCACAGCCTTTGTGACACGTTGAATCCTACAATCATTGTTGCTGTCACCTTGCTCATCTATTCTCCCGCCCGGTTCCGTCGTCCCTGCTCCTATCTCAGCTTAACCGTTCAACATTAATCGCAATAAACGCGATCCGCTTCTGTCTTCTCATCATTCCTTTCTTTCCTCCAATAGTTTTGTACTTATATTTATGTGCACCTGTTTTAATACCAAAAACATTCAAAATTGCATCATGTGTTGATCAATTTCAGTGAAGTGCGACGAATCAGGTGTCAGAGTTGGCACTAATGGTGGTTATCAAAAGAGTGCTTGCCATCTTGAAAAATAACCACATTTTATGTGCACATCCAGACAGGATTAATTTAAACTACCAGTATTCAAAAGACAGCTTGTAATTTCTGTATTTGCTAGCCATTCATTTATTTCATCGCGAGGCTATCTTACCATTTGAAAAGACTCAAGGGTGAATTGTTAGCAGACCCTTAGTTTTCCACAGGCCTTGTACTTCTTAGCTATAGATCTCAAGACCTTCAAAGCGCACAGCCTGGTCATTGCGAGGCCCTGTTCCCTTAATTTGGGATCACGCATGTTCTTCTTGTATCCAAGACAAACCCTTCTCATCATAAAGAGACAAAGTACAGACCCCTGCAAAAGCGCTCTGATCCCTAAACCCTTCTGTGCAGATGTATTACAATTCAACAGCACAAAGTGGCTTCAATCGCTATCCCAAATAAAGCCTCTTAACAACAGCAATGTCTTTTTTCTTCTCCCTTTTATGGGAGCATTTTACTTTGATTGTAATTGATGTATTCTTTAGGCTGTGCAAGAACTGGACAATTACCTGAGATCACTTGCGCTTTGTACATAGATGTTTCTTGCGTTTGTGAGATTTACACAGAAAAGCTGTTTGTGCCTGCTTCAAAACCAACTTGAGATTCCCCTCTACTTTGTTACAGAGACATTTAAAAAACTCAGTATTCATAAGCACTGGCCATCACTAATTCTACGTTTTTCTAACTAGACAAGATATATTTGGCTTCATTAGGTACCAAAGTCACCATTATCATTGGTCTCTGGGGCTTACGGAAAGAAAAGTTTTCAAACAAAACTGATTCAGTTCCCATAATCCTGTTCCAATGGTTTCAGAAAGTTTGAAACTTGCCAACTTTTTGACTACAAAGAGGTATGGAATATTACGAAAAGAGAAAGTGAAATAAATCATACACAAAAATAGAATATGTTGGCCACTAATGCGGTAAAAGCTATTCAGATCACACTGCATATGGAGAAAAAAAGGGCTGGTCTCTCGCACCGAAACTCTGTACAATCTGTCCACATCCATGCGGGGTTTTTATGATGGATAGAGCGGGTAGAAATCTGGATTAGGGATAAAAGATATTGACCTTGATGGAATTAAAAGCATTGTAGCTTTTATTAGCGGCGCGGGGGTACTTTTGTGTTGCGCAGACTGTAATAAGTGGAGCTCTCAGACGTCATAATTCCGCCATCTCTCAACTTCAAAGTCACAGTGTACGACGGGCAGCTGCTGGACCGTGCGTTTGGGAGGGGGAAATACCATACCACAACTGCGTTCTACCAACCGACTGACACTCATAACTAAGGCATTATAAACCCTAAAATGGCCAAAAAACAATTGAAAATGTGTTGACTTGAATATTTTCCCACAACAACGTCAACGTAATGTTGTGGCAGAAGCCATTTCTAATTGAACTCTAGAAACTTGTACATCTGTCAACCATTGTCAACGTCTTTATTTTTTCAAATACACCAGTGAAAATTTCTTTTGATTTTGCTAAAACCAAAGATTTCGCTTGCACAATTGAAGGATATATGTCCTCAGAATCTTGACCATCTGTGGGAACTCAGACTTTGGAATTCGTTTTACACTGGTTGAGCCGTATTCCTGACCCGGTCTATTGTGCATTCCCGACCAGTCGGCCACTATGGGTCGCACTCATATCTCAGCGCTATTAGCCGTGTGATCTAAGCGACCCAATCTACGCAACAATACCGCATTCCAGCCTCAAATAACGCCGTCTCAATCAATCTCACAACGACACTTTATCAATATAGCGGCCAGTTTACCCCCATTTATCAGCGCCCAGTGGTCGCACACCTGCTCCTTAGAGCCCTCTTTATATTATAAAACAACTATTTTTCATGGGTGTTTGTATTAGTTTAATGTTGCGGCATCACCACCGAGGAGCTTAGCGACGTTATTGCCCGAGGGGACTGATCGCAGGTGGATCGCCCCGCGGCCTTATCGCGCTCGTTACCCGCGGGAATGGACCACAAGGCGGGAATGAGAACAAGCGCCGGACATCGCTTCGTGAATAGTAAACATGTCCATATACGACATAACAGCGGCTTATCCCCTCGTTTAATATACAGTGGACATAATTTATACCTTAACCCCATCTCCCCTTCCTTCTGTCTTGTAACAAATTACACGCACAATTTCGCAAATTTTAAAAACAATTCTTCACATAAATTTCATAAAGAGCAGGGTCTGTCGAACCATCCGATTACGTTTCAAGTTACGTTAAGCAACGTTACATTCGGCGAATTGAAACAATTGTTCACACAAGGTTTATCACAGATTTCGGAAGCAAGATCCTTCTCTGCACAGAAGCTCATCAAACCAGTGTTTTTATTTGGGTAATTTTTTCCCTTGTTATTTTATTATTGTTTTTATAATTTAAAATATTTGGAGTCACAATAAATTCGCCTGTATCAGCTTCTGGTATTTTTCCTTGGTCTTATTTTCTGTACAAATGAAATATTGCGTTTTGTTGTTGTTGCTAACAAAACACGGTTTATGAGCTGCTGAAAAGCAACACATTTATTGTCTTGTTCCAAATGAGCATATCAGCCAAGAAATACCAGCCACACATTGCAGGGAACGTTATTCCATTTTCTCTTATTTCATCTCGCCATAATTCCTGGCAGCAGCCGTCGTCGCCATGATGAAGAGTCGAACGTCGTTCAACTTGACATAAAGGAATCGCGAAAAACCGGTTTCGGGTTT
>JBCAUG010300969.1:0-17593 GCA_038406175.1 Haplosyllis leylae | reverse complement strand
TAAAATGCCCTGGATGCACTGCGGAGCTTGGTTTTCATGCTTCCGGGTATTTTCCAAGCATTTAAGATTTCTCTCCTCAAGCTCAACTCGTGACATCTAGTTTACAGTTTTGTTTCTTACTTCTTTAAACAAGTATTTTTCCACAACAATTGCGTTTTCCCTAAATGGAGATGCATTCTGTAGCTTCTACAGAATCACGAGAAAACAAAAAAAATCCAGCAGCAAAATGTTACCCCAGGTAGGAATTCAACTCAGGGCCTCTGACTTTTATGCTCTGCATGCTACTGTCTGACCTAATTCCCCTTTTGCTGGAAGTCTCAGACCTTTAGATCCTTAAATAGTCATGCTCTGTTGATTCTTGAACTGAGAGATGTTTTTGAAATCAATTCCCACCGGGAGTAACATTTTGCTACTGGATTTTTGTTTTCTTGTGATTCTGTAAGAGTTCTACAGAATGCATCTCCATTAAGGGAAAACTCTAACATGAGAAATCGGCATGGAGGAGGTAAATTACGAGTATGTAAATTGAACACTGTTTGTCTGTATTGTTGCAATTTTGACCACAGTCAAATAAAATTACTCAATCGTATTTTTTCCGATTTCATTAAATCAGATGAATTAACTGAATTTAACTGAAGCCAATTAAGCATGACTGAAGGCTACTGAAAGCTTTTTTGTGGCTCTCACTCACAGCTGACTCTTTAGTACAATGGTTATGACCCCTGACCGTTGATCAGTTGATCGGGGGTTCAAATCTCACTAAGGTCTTTTTTTATTTGAATTTTTTGTTGTCTAATTGGTTGAATTCGATAAATGTTCTTATTCAAATAGGGAAAATTCAAATGTATTCTGTGAGAACTTATATCCAAATAGAGAATGTCTCAAACGATGCCGTACGATACATTACAAACACGTCGTATTTACTTGAAAGAATTCGTACTATTTCCTGCCCGGTTCAGATGACCCGACACTAAAAGCTTAGCAGATGACTCTTCATGGGACTGAAGTTGGACAGTGCAATCCTTCACCCAGGATGACAACCCTCTCTGACAGACACCGGTTTATCATCCGCGCCAGGATGACAAATCGCATGCCCCCCATGAAACCGGCCAGCCGACCTCTTCTCATATCTGCAGACCAAAACACGACCAAGACTGCAGATTTTTACTTTAAATTTAAAACAGTGGCCCCCAGTTTGGCTGAATAGATGTTTTTCAAATGAGCCTTACATGTTTTTAGTGTTTTGCTGTTTTGAATTATATGCTGCAGCAGAACCAAGTCGTAGAAAATTTAAGAGCAATAAGTCTTTGCAATCTTCTTCTTTGTACAAACCACCTGCGTTTTACGGCTTCATTAGTCAAGAATGTGTTACTATGTCTATTTGTTGGTCAGAGACACTTCCATTGTAAAGTCACCTGTCCTTAGCTACAAGTTTTTTCTGTGCCTTTCAAATAAACCAGAGGACAGGACTTGCGTAAAAGCTAAGAAAAAAGAAAAGATAAAGGCATCTGCTGAATCACAGAAGACAGCTAAGTAATCACTTTTTAGCATGTTTGGCGTGTGATACCGTTTTTTGTGAGCCGAGGTAGGTTTGAACTAGTTTGCACTATTTGGAAAAGACTTGCATCGTTTAGATATGTGTCTTTGCGAAAATAACAGTATGTAGCATGTTCTCTTATTTCTACTTTCTGGAGGTGCCCATATAATTTACAGCCTAGAAAATTGGCTCATTTCTATTTAACGATTTGACATCTGCCATCTCCAAATAAAAAATAAGCCATTGAAAGTTCACTCTTGACAACTTAATTGATGTTTTCCTATTCTGAATTTGAAAATTACTCTAATTCATCTATTAGACAACACAAAAAAATGTAATATTAAAAAGACTTTGGTACAGTTTGAACCATAGATCTAGTGATCAACAGTCAGGCTTGCTAACCATTACACCAAACTGTAAACTGTGAGTGAGAAAAAAAGAAAACCTCACAATGGACTGTTAGTTATGCTTGACTGATTCTAGTTGAATTCATCTAATCTGTCTAATTAAATAAGTCTGACACAAAATAGGAAAAACGCGAATTGTCAATGAAAATTCAAAATAATTTGTACCTACCTATAGCCGGGCAAGTGCCCCTTGGCCCGCCGTAAGGGGGCTCGGTTGTCCCAGGAGGGATGCGCCTCCTCCTGCAGGGGAAGAGCAGCAGTGGCTGTCTCAGTGTCGGTGTTGGCACTTTCTCGTTCCAACCAAGACAACTCTATCAAACGTCCTCTATGTAAATATAGACATACAAATCAGCTATTTCCTGCTGATCTTTATCCGTCCAAAAGCAACGTCTTATCAGATGTAGACACGAGTAATAATCTGTGAACATTACGCTTCAACTGCAATCACATTTCTTCAGAATTTCTTCAATTTTCATTAATTTTAATGGGCTTATTGAAATTTGTAAATTGTATAATTCTGTCCGTTCTCCTGGTTTATTTTGTAATTTAATAGTAGTTTTGCACTTTTCCAGATGATTGAAAAGATAAATTCATTCGATAAATTGTCTTCATGCAATTCAAAACACAGATGCAATCATGATAATTGAAGAATGTAATAATGTGATTCAATCACTTTTTTCTCAGAAAATTTCCTCGGTATATTTCCTTTTTACATGCACTGTTTTCATTTCACTGTTTTTCAATATTTTGGGGTCAAAATTATCATCCATGTAGATGTGTACATCCAAGGTGTGAACACGTTTCTTTCTGGCAGATTTTTTGTTTTTGTTTGTTTTGTTTTCATGCAAAATATACAACGTGATTTACGTTTCTTAATTAAGTCATTGAATTAAGAAGTATTCCCTGACATGTGCCTCAAACGACCTGCTGCCGTTCAGTTTTAATCCACACTAATCTGTGCTAATTCCAGCTAATTGTAACAGATAATTTAACTTAATCCAAGGCGATGGAACAATGAGATTTACAACCGTATCAGTGAAAGTGACTTCAGGCCTATTAGCTCAATAAGAGTAAATTACCTTTCCACGCACCCAGAGAAACACTGCCAGGGAAAAAGAAACAGAGAAAGGCATCAGGGGAGCGGGGAGGTGGCAAGACAAGGCAAAAAAGTTCCTTCCTTTCCTCCTCTCTACCTTCCCCTCCTCCCGCTCCTCAGGACCCCTTTACCGCCCTCTTTATAATGTGATGATAAAAATTGCCTGATTCCACATAACATAACAAAATTGTGATGCAATTTTGCTGAATTGAAAGTGATGTGAGCAAAGAGGTGATTTCATATCATGTGACAGAACCATGCAGAGAACAAGCCACAATCTACCTCTGTAGACCCAACATGTGTATTTTCCTCTTCGAAGATGAAAGCGCACTCATACTTATTCCTTAACTTCCTTACTTCTTTTTCTCTGCGTGGGTCTTGTTTCCCTCGTCTATAAATCCTTTAAGCTTGCACTTTTAAAGGCAATCAATAATTTCTTTTCAAATAAATCCTTTTAAGAAGTTTTACCACACTAGTAAATTTACACATAAAATATCTCTCTATATACGGATGTGCTGGTGTGAAAAAGACGTCTGTCTGCCTCAGAGAACACCAAAACGTGTTAATTTAAACTTCCCTTGTACTGTAGCTGCCTGCTGGTATTTTTCATCAACTGTTGCATGACTCGGAGGCAGGTTTTCATGACTTGTACCGGGGTATTTATTACCAACGTTAGTCAAGTAAGCAGCTCCTAAAGCTAACAGATCTATGAAGTTGAATGAATGACTTCCTTTTATTTCTTTGTAGTGCCTACGTCCGTACAAGACAAGTGGTAATCCTAGGTATTGCGACAAAATACATATAGTGAACTGCCTCCCTTTAAACCTTTCACTTCAGCAGTGGAATAATACTACATGAAGAGCACCACAAAATTGCATGATTTCTATGGCTCCCATATATCCCATAAAGTCTCTGTAGAAAAAAGGCAGCTGTTTTAGACTTAACACAAACTACACTTCCACAGCTTTAGTTCTTATGCCAACCAGCACCAGCTTCAACTACTACAACTGATACACATCACTTGGCCTTTTATGCATCCCCTTCTCTCCGTCTGTACAGCTTTTCTAATGTAATGTGTCCCTGATTCTTCTTCTTTTTCTCCCTCTTTTCCTCTCCTCCTTACACTGTTACTGATGGCAACAGAACTTTTAGATCATTTCTTTTTTTATTGTTACATCAAATAACTTCCATTAACCTTCCTAAACGAAAGATGCTGCTTAAATATTGCAGCTTTATGTCTGAAGTAAAAACCAGCTTTTTGAATCACGGGACTAGCAGGCATAAAACACAGGCTGAGTTATTCCCTTGTATCTCTCTTCTCTCCCAGGCTGAAATTGATATTCAAATATGTCTTCATTTACTTGAAGTAGAGACATATATGCACCTTTCATGCGCGTATTGCATGCCACATTGGTATAGCGTAGTCTACTGTAACTGGAAAACACTCTACTTATCCTTTTCTATCGCTTGATACTATGTTAATGCACTATTCCTGTTTATTCCACGCATGAAGAGCACTTTTATCCCACTGCTGAGAACCCTTCATGAAATTAACTGACAGAGCTGAATTTTCATCAGTTTTAGGATTCCATTGTTTTTTGTGTGTATTTGTATGTGTGGTGGGTAGAGCTTGTTGGAGGCTAGTGGATCTCCTGAGATGGGTAGCAGATGAAGAAAACTACTGAACCACTAAAACCCAATGGTGTAGATATCCAAATGTCGACAACGTTTCTCCATTGGAGTAAATCCTCATCCAAAAACTGACGCTATAGTTTTGTCTCCCATAGATTCCACAAAGAACAGACTTTACTTTGCTCAGATGAATCTCTTGTTGTGTATTAATTGGATTGAATGATGATAGACATTTGTTCATCAGTTAAATGATGAAGATCTTTTCAGAGATGAAAGGCTACATGAGTAATGTCCATCCCAATTTCTCATCCCACAAAGTCTATAAAAATATCCCCAGGTGTGGCTCGTAGACAAATACATCAATAGTTACCAACGTGCTGAATATAGTACGGGCCAACATATCAAAAGGAAAACATTCCTTTGTAGTTTTTTACTGTCAGATAATTTCACCAGATGAACCTTTCTTCTGATTCGGTTATTCGTTTAAAGAAACCAGAGAAATCGATTTCTCCTTGATCCTGGATATTGTGCTTGTCCAAGCGATGCGCACTGATAATCTCTTATCTGTTATCTGTGGTATTATCTATTCCTTTGGATATCGTTACATTCTAGTAGTAAAGTAGTGGACAAATGAAAAAGTAATGTAAACATTTAACTAAAGGAATTATCCATTGGTCGGCTAAATGTTCCACTCTAAACCAAAGCGAAAGAGACTGGACGTCGAATGAAACAATTAAGTTTGAAATGACCAATCCAAACTGTGCCCTGTTGATTGAATCCAATCAGTAAAGTTACAGAGTACCAGGGAAGAATTTAATTAGATTTTAATTTCTTCAATGCCAGTTGAAGTATTTTTATTCCATTTGATTCAATAAAAATTCTTTTCCTTCATTTGCGATTCGTTTTCTTGAATTAAAGTCCCTGCTTAACGTTAGGAATTCCTTATTCACTATTTTAATGTGTTTCTTGAATTTATTGTGACATTTATCCACTGTTAATCGGCACACTCTATTATCATCCGTCTCTCCTAAAGCATGAAAGACATTAGGTTGCGCTGAAATCCCTACTGTCGCATCTGCCACTAAGCCAGATGCCTTTGCCTTTGTTAGGCTTATCCCTGGTTGGTTCCCTCTGTGCACTTCCGTGTGCGTTCCTTCATTTCTGGTTGGTATCCCGCGCCTTTCGTTGTGTTTACGTGGTCTGGTACCCGGTGCGTCTTGCTGTGTGATGTGTTTATGTGTCGTGAAGCAAAACAAAACTTAGTGGAGCTGGAGAGAATCAGAGAGACGAGAAACTGTGGTAAGAAACCGTTTCATTGGTTTATTATTGTCTCCTGTGCTGTGTCAGCTTCACTTTATTTAGTGCTGGGATCGTCTTCATTGATCTACAGACAGACCTTGAAATGATAAAATAAGGAGAAAGATCACCACAGGGTACAGTATTAACTTTTAGGTCTCGTTCACACTGAGTTAAGTAAAGTGAAGTATATTGTGTATGCTAATAGGTTATAAGCTGTGTCAACGGTACTGTCTACGTAAAATGGCAAACATCAGATGAAGTTTTCGCTTTACTGTCGCGTTAAAAGAGCCTAAAGGCAGATTCACACTGAACAAAAAGCCGACACGAATGCAAAAGTTCATTCTTTATTCATTCTGTAGCGATTGAACAATACAAACTATACTAAATTTGACAGCAGATATCAAAGACATTTGAACTGTTGCGTCTACAGAAAATTGCATCCTGAGGGTCATTTACATAATGATTTTTTTCAAATGAAATCAGTTGTTGTTTTTCGTGTTTACCACACTTAATTGAATACTTACTTCTTACCTCGTAGTTACATAAATCTACTACTGTGATGAACTCCCAACGCGAATGTGTGTTTGAAAACTAAAAATGTGCTATTTGAAAAGCTATTGATTCTGTGGTGACAGTTCACAGACTATTTCACTCGAACGACAATATCGTGTGGGACAACAAAGTCCATTCGCTAATTGCCACGCTGTGTTTTCCAATAACTTCTATCCATCTGACAGCAATGTCGTTTTAGAATTCGGTCTCATAGAATATGAACTGCCCCTTATTCTTCTAATGCGGTTTTGTTTTTGCCTGAAGGTGTGAAATAGCCCTTTGATGTGTTTGTTGACTGCTGCTTTCCGCTCCCAGACGTCGGTGTCAAAAAAGGAAGATATGAATTTTGATGAGGCTTTTATTATGGCTAGAGCAAAGCGTCAGACAAAAACCCGTCAGTCGTCGTTCGGGGAAAATAAACAACGTTTCGTGCAGGCAATTCCTTCACACTTCTGGTGAAGGGGAATCAATGGAAGAGGGACAAAGAAGAGTTGATTTAAGATGTCAGGTTGTAACAATGCCTGGTGCCAGACGTGCAGTTTATTACGTTTTCATAGTGCTTTAGTTTTTCTTTTTTTTCTATTGTGATCGTTCTTTTATGACATACCAAGAGATAATCCTGTTTTCTTTTATTTTGTGACAGATTCAAACAATTAAATATGATGTTGCATCATTGACCCAGTTGGTGGCACGTGCAAAATGACGTCATGGCAGCATTTTGTGTAAACAAATTCCAACCAATGACTGCAGTTTAAAGTAGGCCTAATTATCATAAAACTGCCAAAGCCTTGGGAGAGGATGTTACGAACCCTCCAACTCAACCACTAAGGTGACTCTATCGAGCCACCAATACTTATTTAAATAATTAATAGTGCTGGACAATCCCCGAATTACTGACCAATTGCCCTTCTACACAACCTCGCAGCCAATTTTGAAACTCCACAAACACCGGAAACACTGTGTCCGATACCATTTAAACACATGTTTTACACCATGGGGGACTTACTTGATGGGCATCTTTTGGAAAAGGTATTTCAAATGATGACTATTCTAATTCAAAATAGGCAAAACTCAAATATACAGATTATTGCCATGTCGCTATTTGCACAATCATTTTCAGAGACGTCGATTTCTACTTTCCAAAATGTTATTCGAATATTGAAATCAACCAGAATAGCCTTTTCTATATCGTTTCTCAGCATCTGTTTGCGGTAAACAAAGGTGAGTACTGAACGGACAGGTAAATGGTGTCACTACAATAAGAGAGCCCTGACTTAAAAATAAACTAAAGATCGTCATAGTTTAACAATGTTAAGCCAACAAACCTGAACAAAATCTCCCTTTCTTTGTCATATAAATACATCTTGATTGCTTTGTTGCTTTAAATATAAATTCTATGACTTTAAATGGAATGTAGTTGACGTAAACGGAAGCACATTTATTCTCTATTTACAGAAAAGAATCAATCGGAAAATTCGTCACTTGGAATGCTACACAAATCAAGAGACTTGTTGTATTCCTGCCCATTCAACCAAGTTTTTCACAGTAAGATCAAATTTCACATTTTATGCTTTAATGATTTTTCAAATGTGAAATGGTGCATGAAACAAACTTGAGTTAAAGGTCTGCCAAGTAGCACAGGTATCTGTGGCTTATTTGGATAAGCATTCAACCTTAGATTCAATGATTGCTGGTGTTGCGAGTTCAAATCCTACCAGAGGCAACGTTTTAAATTTTTTTGAACTTCTGCAAATTCAGGCTTAAAATGTAAATATGATCTTATCGTGAAAAACTCAAACACGTCGCAATATCATTCACTTACCTTGAATTAGGGACCGTTCGCACTTCACGACAAGGACGTGAACATTTTATATCATCAGAAATGGGTTACATGGATATTAATGTTACTATTCACACTTGATGATAAAGACAAAAGTATACATTGCCGTTGTTTTCATGGAATCCATTTCTAATGGTATAAAAGTTGTCGCCAAGTGCAAGTGGTCCCTTATGTTGTATTTCGTCGATCCTTTCCAAAAAATAACAATGCACAATAGTCAGGAGACAAAGGTGAGCTATCAAAACTTTATCGCGTATTACTTGAAAAACACCAATTCCGCCATATCTATTTCTGACATAAAAAACAGAAGTGGGTGGATCAATATCAGAGCCAACCATCAGCACATATTTTCATTTTGCAGTAACAAGCCTTATTCTCTCTGGGTCCCAGCACTCGAGCTCTCAAATTCGGAGGTTTCCATACAAAAACTGAACTCCCAAGTGGTGAAGGGAAACCGCAATCATTTCTACATTGATTAACTGAAAGAGAAATCAACTGATACTAAACTTCAGCTCGCATGATTGGGACTATTGGATAGGAATAAATGAAGCATTCTGTGCATATGTATTGTGAACAATGCCTGTTTTGCGATTATTACCATTGTTGTCAAACAATGTACAAGATGAGTGGAGTGGAGTGCTGTATCTGGAGAAAAGCGGTCAGCTAATAAAGTGATACGTAAACATAGATCTATTGATTTCAAGATTTTGAAGATAACATTGCAAACAGTTATAGTTTTAAAACATTTCAAAATTACTTATATGAAAATAATTATGAACATTGAACATCACATTTGAATTAGCCAATTAGATATATTCTAGCACATATATTTGAGTTAGCCATTCCATGTATTGCAATTTACAACAATTTGGTCAAAACGTTTATGGTAATTCATTGAACCAATGACCTCTGTACTTCAACTCCATTATTCTATCCATCAATTAAGGCACACAGGTTCCAGTGATAGCTTCACCCTAAACAGCCACTTAGCTAATTGGATAAGGAAGGATGGATTCACTAAAACCTTGAATGGGACTTTAATGAGTTTCTTGTCAAAGTAGCATGGATCTGAATGTATGGACTGTAATTACATTTTTCTTCTTTCATTAATTCTTCTTTTGCTCTTAATTTTTTTTCGACCTATTGTTGTTAAATTCTATCAGTCAACGCCCACGCTTCTCAGTGTTAAAAGAATTCAACCTATTCATGAATAATTCTACATCATGTCCCTTGACATATTACTGTCCATCACAAAAGTGTAAGCAAAAAGAGTATCTCTCTTATGTTTCAAAAAAAAGATTATGTAAAATAAGTTAAAGATGTAGATCTTCATGGACCTAAATGGCTACAAAAGCGGTAATCCATGATGGTTCTCTTCCAAATTTTTTGAAGGCAGCTCGAGTTGAGTTTTGCAACTCCATTGGCCAGAACATTTTGTCTAATTGGTCCATCGGTTCATTTATTTTTAAAACATGCATACGAAATAGATCTATTCTTCCAGGCTGTAAATAGAATCATAGCATGAAAGCTTTTCATCAAGTGTTGTGGTGTGAACTTCTTAGCATGTTCATGCTACTGAGAAACTCAAGCTAAAATTCATGGATCGATCTAGATTTGTTTTCGTCTTCAATTAGGTCTCCTACAAATTATTGAGCCTTCTCATACCACACTCTACATTAATAGTGTAACATTTCTAAAGTTTTAGGTTGTGTAGGTGATGTGTGTTCGAGAAAGGGGCAGCAGTGGTGGTTACACAACCATATAAATCTACATATCTGTGGTAGTCTCTACTAAAATGAATTATCAGCTTTTGTTAAGACATCCCTGATGCCATAAATAATTCCTCGCTTTCACTGATGGAATTGGCTAAATTGGTCCTTATAGATTCATAAGACAAGGCTAATGGTATTGCTACTGTTCAATCCGTACAGCATGCAAGGTCACAATGTTCATTAATGAACCCAACTAGCTGGAAGATAAATACAGTTCAACTCGTTCGCAAAGAAGTTTTATTGATGTGTAAATTTTGGTCAAAATTCAGTTGTCATGTAATCTGCAGTAAAGTTTCAATATTCATCGGTAGATTGACTTTCTATTACATCAATTCAAAAAGAACAGTGGTCAAACAGCACAACATCAATCATGTTGCTTGGTTGCAGACATAAATCTGGTTCCAGAAGTATATTGTCATCGGAGTTATGTGGATAGTGCACATCTAAATGTAAGGATTTTGGAATCACTTCACACCTCAACATCACAGTTCATTTTTCATGATCAGTTTCCTAAAAGTCCCAATTCCCAACAGTAAAGTGATCTGGTTCAATAATCTTCACTGCGCATGACAAATGACTAATTTGTCACACTGATTATTTTACACAATTAACAATGTAATGGAGCAATTTGACCTGCTGGCAATAATTTCAGTAGAAATTAGCTCTGTAGACAAATGAGCAGGTTAATGGTGTTTGTGCACCTCTAATTCGACTATTGCGATTCTTTTCTCTTGGCGACCAGGAATAGTTCAAAATTGGTTTCTCTACCCATTTTTTGATTGCAATTGTAATTATGTTTCCCCCTTCATAAAAATTCATATACACCAGTGCAATCGAAATAGTTCAACTAACTGCAGGCGTACATGGTCCCTGATTGCCAACAAGATGACCGTAAGACAGACCACGCAGCGTGTTGATGTATTGGTAATTGAGTTTTTCACGATAAGCAAATCCGACAAATCTGTCAGATCTGACAGAAATAAAATGCAATTTTTAATAACTATCACAATTTGAATTCTAAAAGTAAGTGTTATTTAATATTTCCAGTACTTGCTACATTGTGTGTAATTCACCAAATAATTAACACATGCAATGTCAAGGAGGAGAAATCCACTTCTAAATCTGTCAGATCTGGCAGATCTGATGGAATGCATATCGTGAAAAACTAGATTGTGTCAAAGAAGATTTAAACATAACTTACAATAGATATAGTGAAACCAACGAACGGCATCTCTTAAACTGACGGCCATTACAATAGTGGTACTGTTAATGGTCACCCATCCCAAAAACTTTACTAAATGTTATGATTAGACTTTTTGAATCGACATGTATGACGAGATAGCCTGATGTGTGCGGTTTTTTTTACAATATTCCCGGTGTAGTATCGTTTACCAACCCCCCTGTTTTAACTTGGCACCCTCCTGAAAATAACGGGCTCCCTCCCTGAACCTTAAGGCCAGAGATCCATCTCTGCTGGTTGCTCCCCTTAACACTTGAGCCCTCAGCTTAAGACACCATTTCCCCTTCTACCTTCTCCCTGATAGAAATATTTTTAATCAAATTTGAAAAAAACTATTGAAAATTTTTCTTCCAAGTGAGACATAATTAATTAAGGGTGACAATTCTTCCAAATATTTATAATAATTATTACATTATTTCAATTTTAACACATTTTGTATGTTAATTACATGGCAATTTTTTACTTTTATCTATGAAAAGCATAGAAATTCATCATACTAAATTTATTTTATTTTTCAAATAAGTTGCTATTTGATTGAATATACTAAAATATGAAATATTATGACTTTTAAAATGTTTAATTAGAAGAAAATCAATATTTATGAAAAATGGGTCCCACTCACAACAGTAAAAATAGTCCAGAGGGGCCCTAAAAAAGGGGGGGTCGGTTAAAATCACCACACCGGAACATTCAAAAGGAAACCTCACATTGTGGTTTAGGAAAAATCAATTGCTACTTTTTTTCTCTTCTCATGAATCTATTCATTATCTCTCGGTCTACCACGACAAATTGAAATTCCCAGGCAGAGAGCCAGACAGAGCTGACCTTATAATGATGAAATTCTCGTCCACGGAGATTAATATAGTGAAAGTGTAATTTAATGGGAACATTTCAATTTCCGTACACTGCTTCAGTTCCTATTTCATTTAATATAACCATTTAGTAGTTGCCTTTTTTGTACAGTAGTGCATGACATGTAACCTCACAAGGGTAGGTAATTATTCTTTTGCAGAAAATACATACCATAGTGTTTAAGGCTATCCTGAACGTTATTATAAACTGATAAACTAGGGACTCAAATGGTTTTCAAATGTCAGTTTTAAGTATGTAAAAGCATAAGAATTTTTCGTATCGTAATACGTGAAAGTTAATAACATTGTTCAGCCTTTTGTCATTTTAAAATTGAAACAGATAACGCTAAAAATCCACTACTGAACAAGCGTTAAAAATCCATCAAGTATTTAAGTGTCCCAAGTAGCAAATGTTTTCAAATGACATGAATTGAAAAAGCAAATTTTAAGAGCCAAAAATGGAAACCATGACTTCAGAAAAAGACACGTTAGTTATTCACCACCAATGCGAATTCCTATATTTAGTATCAGAACCAGCATCATATTACAGAAGCTGTCAGAGACCGACTGCCTATTCTAAAAGAAGTGGTGCCCCTATCATAGCAGAGTTTCTTGTCAGGTTCCAAGGCAATTTGTCACTGAACAGCTCACTTACATTGTGCTTTCTGCTTTGCTCTACTGAGTGTGGGATCATAAGGCAGACACGCTCACGTACAAATCCTCACTCTTGGTTGATGGAGTCGAGTTTTTTGAAAATTAGACGAATGTGTCAATGTTTTATATAATTGTCCAAAAAAAGGTCTTCGAAATTTTTCTTGCGCACCAACTTTCTTATGAAACTTAAGATTTTACAAGAATCAGAGGGAATACTGTCAGGTTTAACAGCACAGAAATTTTTAGATTAAATACCTTTCGAAGTAACAATTGCCAAATGATTTTGATACGAATATTGAACAACGTTGTCTATTATGTCTTATTTGGGAAAAACTCAAATGTAGGTGCGTTGAAAATTTGTGCACATAGACCTTTAGCGAAAGCGAAAGTGAAGGCGATCAACTTCAAAATTCAAAGCAAAAACGGAGCTTTGAACATGGAAAAAGCCTTAACATTCCCAAGAATTTAAAAAAATGCTTCACTTTAATCGAGTTTTTCCTTACGAAGATGCATTCTGTAGAATTCTATAGAATTCCATTAAATGTGATAAATCAGTGAAGCATGAATTAAGATCCATTTAAATGTTATTCATGTTACCTGTGCCTCTGTGGCGCCCTCCTAGCACCTCTAACTCTCAAGCACAAGGTAGTGGGTTCAAATACCACTTTTTACAAATTTTCATTTTAAATTCTGTAGAATTCTACAGAATCTCATTAGGAATAACTCGATTGTTAGTATTTGATGTGGCCTTCTATTTCAGTTAGAGCAAACGCAAATTATAAGGAATGGGATGCAAGATTTTAACAGGTCTTATGCACACTGAGAGGAGAAAACATCAAAGAAAATTTTATTATATTTTGACGTTTACTTTCGCTTTCATCCTGTGTTAAAACAGTCATAGAAAATATCTACTGATGCTCTGATGTAATACTTATGAAGTATTTTTTTCCATTTTTATACTTTCTATTTCCAAAAGTTCTTTAATTTCTGAGAATTAATGCCTCCCACAAGAAAAAAAAATGTGAAAGCTTTTTCCAGACTTTTTGTGTGAAACGTGGTAAAATTTCTTTTTCCAGTATATTTAGGAACTGTAATGAAAATAAAAAATGTTTCAATACTAGGATAAAAATGTGTGTCTTTTCACCAAGCAAGCTTCCACTGCTTCGCCTGAAATTCTTTAAAAAAAGAAAAGAAGTGATACATTTTCCTCCTTCCAAATTTTAATCCTTTTTCGTGATTTCAGTATATAATTTTATTGCCAAAGAGAATGTCATGATTGCAACATTATTTCATGAACCACCATCAAAGGAGAATTGATTATGGTGCACCCTGTAGACCTCTCGTCCCGTCCAAGTGGAGATCCTATCTACGGTTACGTGATTTAAGATTCCCAATGAGAACAATCTCGACCCTCACACTTTGGGGCAAAGACATCTATGATACGGGTATCATGGGATGTTATTTCTACAGAAACGTGAGTGTATTTGTGGGTTAGATCTAAATGTAGATTATAAAATGTACATTGAAACTGAGAGATTTCTAAGTAAATACATATAACATAAACGTGATGATTAGGAATGTTGCGTCACATTTTCACTTAGTATGAAATGTACCAGGAATTTTTTTTAGAAAAGGATCATATTCAGTGGGAATAAAAATATTTTTGAACAAGACGCGTAAATGATATGCAGACGTCTTAGCAAACTCTGTTTCAAATCCTCGTTTTCCCATATGATTTACACCAATGTTCTCAAATATAAGAAACAACTTCTAAATATGTATAACATTTTACCAGATCAATTTGAGAGTCGTGTTAGCAGAGAAAATCTTCTTGTAGTCCCTAATTAGCTGCATAATTTACTTATTTTTCAGGTCTTAGTTTTTTACTGCATGAACGTAGGGAATGACTGCCAAAATAAAGCAGGTTTGCATGGCAGTTTCATGAATTTCAATAAGGCCTCTCCTTCACGGCCATAATCTGTTCTAAACTGCCTTTTCCTTCCAATTAGATCTACCTGATGTCCTTTGCCGATCAGATCCCTTTTGAATAGTCACCTCTTTTTACGACCAAATATCTTTAAAATGGTGGCTTATGTGTAATTTCGTTACTTAAGTCTTTGTTGCGTTCAATTAGGCTAGTAGAGATATTTCAAGCACATTTCTCTCGAAGATTTCGATGCGTTTCGGTTCTGCTACGTAATTCAATGAAGGGTCATTTTCACTGTAGCAATAATCTTGGGTTCTCGAGTTATTGTTTGACATTGCTCTTTTCTTCACACAACTTTATATGGCTGTTGATGGATGAGTTAATGTATCTATCATTAGCAATCTTCCTTTTCATTTGTTAGATTAATGATCCCATCATTAACAGTGTCCGTTTTCATTGCCGTGTCATACTACACAAGATTACACCATGCAACAGCTTCGGCAGATTAACTCTGTAGTTTCACACTTCCCCAAGCAGGAAAAACAGCTTCAATTCATGTGCAAATTTGTAACATAACATGGCTGATGAAGTATTATGTGCAACGTCTGCTTGTACAAGCAGGATAATGGTTTATTATTTACGATTCTCTTTTTACTTGAATTAGCATTTGTTTTTCTTCATGATGGCATGAGACAATACTCGGGTAAAGAAAATCAGGAAGAAACAATATATTCTTTTGAATAAAATCAGTAACCAATAACAGTTCTGACATCTTAGTAATTATTTTGAGAATGTTAAAAAATGACGTCATGAACAAAGTTCAAATAGTGTCTCGTGACGTTGTTAAATGACGTCATGGCAGCCTTCTGTGTAAACAAATCCCAACCAATGACTGCAGCTTAAAGTAGGCATACTTTTCATAAAACTGCAAAAGGCTCATATTAAGGGCTGGGACAGGATGTTAAGGTACCTTCAACTCAACCAATAAAGTGACTCTAACGAGCCACCAACAACTGCACAAGATTTGAGAAAGTTTGCACCAACTGCAAGCTGTGAATTGCCTACACCCAGCCCCCCCCTCCCCCCACACACAGACACAAGTTTGGGTCTACCTGTCTTTGACGAAGTCAAAAATTCCATATGAACCATTCGGGTTTTTTAGCTCTGACAGAAATAAAATCCAGTTTTGACGGTTATCACAATTTAATTTTGAAAGGTAAGGGTTATTTAATGTCTTTAATGTTTCCAGTACTTGCTAGATATACTTCATCAAATAATTAGCACATACAATGGCAAAGATCGTGTCGCAAAAAACAAGAATGTCAAATTAATGCTGGGTCTGATGAAACTGCTTTACTTGCAGAATACGAAACACTTCTTAGTGTGTCATTTCTGATTCAATCAAATTGGAACCAATGCTTTCTAAGTTGAAGAATAATTTGTCATCACTGCTGTCATAGTCGTTGTTGGAATCACTTTATTATGCTCCATGTTATGCACAGCTGTGAGATCATTAACAGCATCAAATCATTCCTTCCCGTAATCATTCACTGCCAGAAACATCCGACACAGAGCCATGGCTTAATGTGATCACTAATGTGCTGTTAAGTGATTATGATTGCTTGGTCGATTCTTGACTAGAGAGAAGGAATGTGGCACCCTACTTCCTTGTGAACCATTCGAGCTTATTCATAAATTCTCGTCTAATTAGATGAATTTAGCAAAATAAGCTTTTCAAAAAATTTACAAACTTGACCAGGGATTGAACCCAGGTCAATTGCACAGCAATCAGCCACTCTTACAATTACCCTTAAGTGTTTTCTAAGCTTGTTTGTGAGATTGTGAATGGAACCTAATTCATGCATAAATGGTTTTGTCAAATTTGTCCAATTCATTCAATTGGATAGAAATTCCTTCATTTTGAGAAAACCAGAATCTGTAAGCAACTCCAAACATTTTGTTTTAGCGTCATGTCTATTGGTGCGGAGATGGCGAAATGAACAGTAGAAACAAAAAGGAAGACATGGATAGGGACACGAAGCAGGCTAAGCTGGCTAACCAACTAAAATTCTCCGTTCATCATAAAATTACTTTTGCTTTTAAGTTAAGATGTTTTTGAAACTGACAGATACCAGACAAAATATGACCATTCTTGAGACGAGCAATGCTGGTGGTGATATGATAATGTGTCATCTGCGGGCTATTTGACTCCAGTAGTAGAAACCTTTGTAATAAGATTGATTGATCGGTCAAAGAAATGTGACTACTGAGAGTAAAATACTACGAGTGATATAGACAGTGGCAATCCTGAAGACTTTAGTCTGAATTGCATTTAAAATTTAGACAGTGGCAATCCTGAAGACTTTAGTCTGAATTGCATTTAAAATTTAAAATAGCGGTCATTTATTTAATAACTTAAAAGAAACTGGAAAAACAACTATAAACAAGCCGGGTAGGGTGGAGCAGGACGGGGGGGGAGGATACCCGCCCCTAAGAACATATTGACAGAGACCTGTGAAAATAGTACTGTCCCTCGTACTATGAACGTGATCGTATGCGCTAAGTATGCGATAAACATAGCAGCAATAAATCAGTGCAGGACCCTCGGCTCTGTCGGTCACGTTCGTTTGAGACAGAAAATGTGTTGACGTCATCCATTTACGTTGTTATTCCATCAGACGCCCCCTCCTTTTCAGGGCAAAAAGGACCTGTGAAAGCGGCTAGAATCCCAAAGTTGCGTAGCACGTAGAAATCATGTAAATACTGTGGTATGTTATCAGTGGAAA
>JBCAUG010300858.1:0-17594 GCA_038406175.1 Haplosyllis leylae | reverse complement strand
GGGGGTCTGTCCAGGGGGATCTATCTGGGGGCTACTCAGACCCACAGCTGGGGGGTTACTTGGTCCCACAGTGGGGGGGGGGGGGTTACTCAACCAGGGGGTACTCAGCTGGGGGGATGTACTCAGCTGGGGGGTGTACTCAGCTGGGGGAGTTGTTATGCAGCGGACGGTATGCCTCTTGCGTTCACGCAGGAGTACTTTCTTGTTCTGTTCTAGTTTTTTTTTGGAAAAACATTTTTTGGCTTCACTATACTCAGCATGAAGTTCCCTCCAACATGTACTAATGTCCATATATCTCTGCATGTTCCAGATTTAGAGCTGTTAAAATGTACTGATTATATGCAAAGATAACTGATATCCATCCATATTTACTATTTGCTAGAGATGATCTAGTCTTTGACTTTGCAACATAGAATATCGGAAAAGAGCATCCCTTTCTCCTGCTTTTGTGGCCGTGAAGTGAATGGATGTTTGTCTCCCGAATTAGCAAATCGTCAAGACCTAATTTGCAGTTCTAGCTGCGTCATATTTCTGATCAGTTTACCGAAAAAGGCAGTTTGCTGCAAATGGCTAAATCAGAATCAGAAAGGCACAGTCCGAAACCAGATGAACTTAATGAATGTGATTATCAAGAAACGATTCCATACCTGAACTTGATACTCAAATTGTGATACCAAGTTGTTGATCAATAGTGAAGCCGATGCCACAAAGCTCCATACCAGATTATTATGAGCAGTAATGAGTTTGCAAGAAATCAAGTGCATGCAATTATTGGAATAATCCTTTGATGTAGAAGTGGTTCGGCTGCCTGGAGATAGAGTATCTTTAGGCAGCCGAAACAAACATAGCCTGGGGTTAGCTTTTAATAATTAACACGCGCTATGTATGTCAAAAAGACTACACAATCATCTACTGTGGTCATCTGTGCACCGTCCTTTTAGTCACAGAGACCTACATTGAATATAGATGTGTAGTGTCAACATGGCTCATAGCTTTGTCGGATAACCGTATTAAACCAATCATGGACCACGAATGGCCACACACTTTTTTATCCTACCATTATGATGCAGTAAAATGTCAATGGTTAATAAATAAGAATTGAATTTTTGTTGTGAAAGAAGCGCGTTAAGAAAACGAAAAGTCGCCTAGAAGCGTATAAACGAGATCTACCAGCCACAGCAATCTTTTGAAGTCCTTAAGTACCTCAGTAACTACAGAAAACAGCACCTAAAGCATTTAGCCGCGTCTCCTGCGACCCCTCCTTACACAGTGATAAACCTTTTATGTGGAGACGTCAAGGAGTTTAGAGAGGACTGTAATCTTGTCAAACAGTGGATTTCGATGCCACTGTTGGCAGGATTTTCAAGGTTTATCAGCTTTTTAGAAAAGAGGAACACGTATTTAGCTTTATGTTCTCTCTCCATAGTGACACCAAATCTGTCCACTTTTGTGCAAGTGCTGAAGCAGTCGGTGATTTTATCCTTGAAAAATCGATAATTATATATCTGTCTGTTAGGAAACTTGGAGACGTATATATTTGTGTAGGATAAATTTCGTATTAGATTACAGTACAATTCATGTCCTAATTGTTGGGTTTTTTTGTGTCGCACTGCAATTGAAGACATTTCGTACTTTTAGATTAAATTAAAGTCTTGATTCACTTTTAAGCCACATATATTCCTTCGTCGTACCAAAGTACAACGGAAACATACCAGTAATTACCTTGTTATTATTAAAATAAATTTTTCTTTCTCTACAGCTACATCTGGTAGTGGATCTGACGGGGGTCGCAACAGTATCGGTGATGAAATCAAAAGAGTGCTTTCAAACAACAATGCGTCACCGAAACCTCGACAGCCAACCGCCGCTACACAGGATGAACTTGGCGAGTCGAGCGACACTCAGAGCATGGGCGGCGCATCGTCACCGCGACATCGAAAACACAACCACCACGCCAGAGATATATCCGACGTGAGTTATCCCAATGATTCAGACCGACAGAAACTGTTAGACTTAATTCACCCAAAATCTGAGGATGAAGTTGAAGCGAGTCCACAACATAAGGTGAAGAGAGTAATCAGCAGGAGATACTCAGAATCAGACTCCTCCACTTCTGGAAGTGAGCCCAGTTCCCCAAATATTTCCATTCGGCCCGAATCATCGTTCGGATATAGTGACTCCGTGCGCAGTTCCATTCGGAGTTCATCTGCTGTGTCAAGTGATGGTAGAATGACCATTGTTACCGAGAGTTGCATTTCGGACATAGACACAATTAGTATGATGAGTGAAATGACTCAAGAAACCCCTATAATGGTGCCTCGTACTGATCAAGAAAAAGTGACCTCAGCCAGTCATGTATCCCCAAGTACTTCCATTCACAGTGTGGGCGCACTTCCCCGCAATGGTACCTTTAAGTCCTCTGACTCTCTGATAGACCATCCTTCCCATTCAAGCCAAATTGTTAACTCGAATTCAACACTGGATGAGTATGAACCTGCCGAAACTGTTGTTGTGCATAAAGTGATAAACAATCGCCGTCGCGATTCGATGTCAAGCGATTCTGATGAAGACTTTACCACAGAACAAATAACCAAGGTCAAATTTAGAAGAGTTTCCAAGAAAGGACCAAGGTCGCGGTCACCTTCACCAGAATCAAGCAGCAAAATTTCCGCTACAAAACCTTCCAAAGGTAAGTACAACAAGTCATAATTGAGTGTCATTGGTATCAGGCATGTTTGCAACCTCAAATCGGTTGTGGGAATTAACCACGTGTATCCTTTTCTGTAGAAAGTATACCTTTGTTGTGATTGAAATGAGAAGTCTGGTACGTAATTTGGCGTGGGTACTGTTTGTGTTGACATTGTCTTTAAAATTTTGATTAATTTCGAAAAAGGTTATACTCAGTTCCTCTGAATTGAAAAGGTAAGCTCAGTGTTGTTATTTTAATTTAATCAGTAGAAACTGCACCGCTCGTTTGATCCAGTGTCTTAAAAACACCTTTATTTTGTTGCAGTAAATTGGTGTGGCATTAGAATGTTCGTTTTTATCTCAAACGTTTGTTTTCTTTGCCAGAAAGGGTAGAAACCCTTTCCTATTTAATATAATTGATGTGACCTCGCTATTAAATATATGAATAGGAAATAGCTTGAGTAAGTTTATGTTGCAAGTGGTTGTTAAGGAATAACATTGTACCTTGGTTTGTGCACACATTAAATTCGAATTGACGTAAAAAATGAGTAATAATGCTGGCATGTTGTCTTGAGTTTGTTTACCACATTTTATCATTCCTGCTCAGTCCATGCACTTAGATAACCCATAACCTTTTTGGTAAATCTAAATGAGATAGACTAGAAGCTTAATTAGACTGTCATCAAATTCCGTTCATCCTGAATCTATAGATTAAATGTTCTCATCACTAAACACCTCCTTTGACATCTAGATTTTGTATGAAGAAAATAGTCAAGTTGGGGATGTGCGTCGCTCGAAATGGATCCCCGAGTACCATAAAATGCTAGCAATTATGCAAACGAGCAAGAAAAACATTGGTGAGCGTTCAGGCCCGGGGCTGCGGACCAAAGACATCTTGTGATTAAGTACATGGACTTTGCATGAAGATATTCTGTTGTTTTAAACAATGATTGTTTTTACTGATGTTGTGTTTGTGTTTCCCGTGAACAGAGGAGGTTGTCGGTGGCCATGGCAGGAAGGAATTGTCGGGTGCAGATGCGTCGTCTGCAATGAGGAACAGGGAAGAGCGTGCTGGGGTCATGCGGGACAAAAGGTCGCAGGGTAGCTCTGGTGCTAGCACAGAGAAAACTAACACCTTTTCAAAGTTTGCACATGTAAATACTTCTGCGAAGCTTAAACATGCTAATGATGGTGCCGCTGACAAGGCTTCACCTTCTGTATATGGTGCCGCCGCAACAGGAAGCATTTTGGCGCCAGCTAGTGGAGCACAGCATGAATATTTTTCAAGTGATAACAGCGATGAAGACATGGTTGACGAAAGTTGGCAAGACGACGACCTTATACGATCGAAAGTCGGTACCTTACTAGCGAAGTACGGCCGCATGGAGGGTGTTAAGGCCACGTCATACAGTAAAGAAGCAATGAAATCCACTCCACCTTACAGACAATACGAACAACATAACAATATGAAAACTCGCGCATTACCAGATTATATGCATGTTAAATTCAAACAGCAGGATGGTACAGGAACGCAGTTTGATAATGATGAATACGTGATAATTGAGGGGATGGACGTCTATGATACTTCCACTGAAACATCAGTGGAACCTCAGAGTGGGTCAGATGGTGTGCACAGTATCAGCGACATCAATGACGATTCATTCGAAGATCTGGAATGGGACGGAGATATAGTAAGGGGTGTGGAAGTAGAGACAATGGACATGGAAGCAGAGGATAAAGTTGACAATGCTATCCTGATGACAGAGCTTCGGGCTGCTGTTGCAGCAAGTTTAGCTTCTGTTGATGTAGGAGACGGGGGACGAAGAAGTCCGCCTCCTTCCAGAAGTATTTTGCTGGAAGAAAACCGCCAACAAGCCACTGCCTCCTCTGCCACCACTCGCCCCAAGTATGAAAACTCCCAAAGTAATGACGTGTTTTACGCGGACACGGAAGATGATAAACGAATTGATTACGAATTTGATCCGTACGCTGCGGAAAATGCGTTTTCGCGTATTGGTCGCTATCCAAGGATGTTTCCGCTTCAGGACGATGAATGTTCTGACAGTCTCAGTATTATAACCGAACTTACCGAACCTGATAATGACACTGGACGGTTGTCCTCAAGGTCAATCACACCCACTACGGACAGCCGAAGGTCACATTCGAGGTCAAGTACGCCCATACAGAAACCAAGGTCATCAACACCAAGTACAATAGAGGAACTTGATACCGAGGATGAAATTCTGGCTCGACCTCCCACTGATCACAAAAACGCAAAGAAAGGTTCTGAAAACAAACATATCACAGAGGCCACAAAAGCTGGCAAGATTTATAGATCAGCAGCTGGAATGGAAGTTGACAGTTCCGAAAACAACTCTCCACTTCCCGATTCAGTGGAAAGCGATCATAGTTTTTCCCAAACATCTGAATGTTCTGCTACAGAGTCGGCACAGGAAAGTCACCATCCTCTGGTACCATTAGAATGTCTAGCCTCGAAGCGATTACTTTCAGGGGAACGCAGAGATTCGTTCGATGCTCTTGCCGAGTCTAGTCTGCAAGTGTCCGCTTCAGTGGATTTCACAGAAGTCTACGAGGCCAATAAGAAATATGTCGACGCAACTGAATGTGATTTTGATGAGAATGATATCCGAATAAACTCTGTCAGTTTCCATAAAAGTAAACAACCAGAAAAGCCACGAAGAATCAGGAGTTCACCCAAAGAAAAGGTGACAATTAACAGTAAGGTCTCTGATGAAAGTAGAAAGAAAATTGCTGAAACTGTGGCAAAAGAAGCGAGTGAAACCGTAAAAAGAACAAGGAAACAAAACGTTGAGGAAGTAACGAAAACTCCGAAAGAAACCAGGTCAAAAATGGATTATTTGGAAGTAGGTCATGTAGAAATAAGGAAAAAGATATCCGGGAAAGAAAACTCTAGAAACAAAAAGACCAGAGAAAAGAAAATTGAAATGGAGGGTGATGACTTGGCTGATTCATACAAAGAAATTCGAAAGAGTTTAGCCCATGTTGAAAGAAATATAGATGAAGGGGAAACCAATGGAAAGAGGAGGAAAATGTCAGATGGTCAGGTGGTTGATAGTCGCCCAATGGCATCATTAAGTAAACTGACCAAAATGTTTGATGTCGCTCCTGCGTACATGAGGGCCGGCAGTCCTCGCCCTTCAGACAGCGACAGGAAGGAATCAACCTCCGGCAGCTCCACAGATGAAGAACCCGTTGAAACCGAAGAAGACGGGACTAAAAACTCGAATTACACCGTTGTGTCCGTGGATGACCATCCTGTTATGATAAGAAAGAGCCGTAGGAATCGTGAAACCTATGTAATGGACACTGAAGATACAGGTCCAATCAATATATCGGATCTGGGTGGCAGTGAAGACTTTTATGAAGGAGACAAAGAAGAACAAATTGAAAGTCTCCATGCCATTTCTTGCCCAAGTCATGTGTCGTTTAACGAAGGTTTGAAACCCCAAGAAGATTCACCCACCCTAACATCGTCCCTAAAACTATCCAAATCGAAAGAAGAATCGCAACCTCGAGTCGGTAGGACTGTAAACATTAAGATAAATGATGAAGAAATTGGGGAATCAAGTACCGATGAGTTCTTAGATGATTCAGCAATAGAACACATGTCTCGCAGTGATAACAAGGTGCAAGAAATGACCGTCCCGGGCGAACATTTAGGTCAAGAGGATCACATTAAGCACCACAGTACAATGGCCACCCAGAGTGAGCAAAGTCATTACGCCAGTATTGTAGATGAAAACAGAAGTGGTCACTCGCACGCAGAAGCTAGTTCAGTATACTACAGTGCAAATAGTGAAACACCACTGCAAATAATGCGAATAAATAGGCGCAGAGATCATCATAATGAAAGTGGAAATCACTCCCGGCTATCTGAACCAAGGGAAGCGAGTATTCTTGACGAAGAAGATGACGAGTATCTAGATGATGAAAGTGACGACGAACGTAATATTAGTGGTGAAGCCGAGGATGAAGCTTTAGCGCACCGCACAGGTAGACATTATGATGTGGAGGCGCTTACGGTGATGGGATATGTGAGCACTAGTCATGGTTTACTTAATGTATCTCGAGATTGTGGTGCGGGTAAATTAGAAGATCAGTACCTCCGTGAACATACCGGTTTTGGCTTAGAAACCATCTCGGAGGGTGACTCTGAGCTGACACATGATCATGGTGCTTCTGACTCCATTTCTAGGACTTCATGGGCTTCTAGTGACTATTCCTTGGATAATTCTAATAGTTTTCATCCTTACAATCGGAAACAAGTGCAATTCAGAAGAGTGTCTAAATCAGAAACTGATGATGGGTCATGGTCGACAAGATCAAGATCAGAGTCAGAAGAAAGTGTTCATTCAAATTCTAGCCAGCATAGCGAAGATGGCTACAGTTCAAATGACTGGGACCAATCTGTATCAGATAATAGAAAATCCTGTGTTTCTTTCGATTCATTGAACGTGTATGTGGATTGTGACTCGGATACGGCCGAGGAACGGGCACATCCGGAGAAAGTGGAAGAGGATTTCACTTTGAGCCTCGATCTTGGTCCACGACTTGATCCAAATCACAATTACAGTAGTAGCACTCCTCAAAAGAGAGGTCATCCAGAAGCACATGGTCATGTGAGGGAGGCTTCTCATTCCACTCCTCATTCAAAACAATGCCATGACCAACCTGTACAAGCTTCCATTGTCTCCAGACAAATCAAGGACGAAAGTAGTGAAAATGTAACAGTTTCAAAACACCAGAAAGCTAGTTCAGAGAAACATTTGGCTCTTCCAAAGGACACTTCCTATTCTTCATCTGGCATATTGCACGATGGTTTTAAAGCTCGTTCGATGGACGAGGAATCAAGAGATAATGAATGTATTGATGGAAATGGTGAAGGTGGTCAGGATGTTAGTAGTAGTCGAAGTGGTCAGGTTAAGAAAAATAGAGATTCTAGAACAATGTTAGCTTTACCAAAGCTCCCCTCTGGCAGTGCTTCCTCTATGTTGCATGTTATTGCTAACAGTAGTTCCACGCACTCTAATGTACACCCAGAGCACCCACTCTCCCACTCAAGCGATTCACCAGTTCCTCCACCAGCCGCTGCGACAGAGGCTGAAGATAGCGATATTTCAGCTAGTCGAGGTAAGAATCTTTAAGGTTCACAATGTGGCCATGTTTCTTCTTCAGCGTCTACACGTTCCTTTTTCAGGTCGCAGGTATTCTTGTCATTGTTATTGTGTTTTTATCTGGGTAACAAAAACAGATGTACGGCAATATACCCTTCAAAGTTCCTGTATCAAACAGACATAGGGAGCTGTTGACGACATCGGAAAGGAAGTGATATTTGGCTGTCGCATCTCTCGCATTTATTCAATAAGAAATCCTTGTACGTCCTTTCAAGGCCGCAGAGAAGCTGAGCCCAGGAGGAATCTGCTATTGACATTTCCGGACATAGTACAGTAGTATAACTTAGTCAGGATGTTTTCGTTGTGAATGAATTTCCAGTTTTGACAATCAGTGTTGAAAAGAACTTACCCGTGTAGTGTTGTATCAGTACTCGGGTTTGCTTAGGCACGGCAGAGTTTTGTAATGAGATTTTAAGCGTATGTCCGGTCACATATGTCAAACTACAACCTGGATTGGCACATTTGAAATTTCAGACTTTTTCTTCATTGATAATTTACTTGGAGCTTGGGAGTTCATGTTCATTTCGTCGAATCTTGTTTTCTTGTGTACTAACATTTTTATTTACGTGTAATAATAAGTCTTCACTTTAATGAAGTGAGATTTGAATGACATAGTATTATTTGGTAACAAGTTCGAATTCATTCACTCGAGCAAACACGCGAATGTCATGACACAGGGAAAACAAATGACATTAATCCACCATGGGTACATTGCATTTTTAATAACAGTTTAGAGGGGATTACTTGTAGTGTGTTCCCCTGAGGGTACTGGTGGTGGTAGAATATGCTATTTTTATGTCAAAACAAGAAAGCCAACTGCCTGCGCCCACTATGCAATGATGCAGTGGAAATCAGAGTGCAGTACTTTTTGGCCTATTCCTTCCTGGGAGGAGGGGTCCAGTTCTTCCTGCGGGGCCTAACCCATGATGCAGTAGGACAGGGGACCACCCCTTCCCCCGTTAGTATAGACACGACTGAAAATATTACCTTACTGCAACTTTCGGATGTGTGTGGTAACAACACAAGGAGAAAACCTAAGAGTGCAGGGAAATGCAGGGAATTTTATCTTTATCAGAATGTGTCAGCCGTGAAGCATTCGTGTAGGGCAAGTTACTGAAAAGAAGCTCTTAACAATTGGGAAAAGAAAAACATAACCTGAAGAGTAAATTAAGTTCATTGACAAAACCCTTCAGGCAGCTGCAGAATCCCAGTCATTTTATCTGGAAGAGAAACAATTTTGTTTCTTGAAAAAGATATAATTAGTATATGAAATGTGATTTTAGAAAACAATGAATATTATATGAAAAGATGTTTTTGTCATTTTACGTAATAAATGTGAGACGAGTCGGAAGAGAATCACTTTGTAAGGTTTATTTTTAGTGAAGATCTTATCAAATTCTATTTTGGATTTTAGTTGGCTTGAAAAATTAATACGGTAATTTCAGAAACATTTGTCGTCAGTTGTGACAATAATACTTAGCGAAAAGTCCTTTAAATACCAAATGTGTATAAGCTGTTTGAATATGTTGGCGACAGGTTGTTGAAGTCGTCACTCCTCTCAGCTGTGGAAATATCTGCACATTTATTTTTACATATGTTTTTTGTATATGACTTTCTAACATATATATCATTCGAATATTTATACATACTATATGTTCACGACCACAACACGAAAGCATTAAACAGTAATGTATTTCTTTGTGCGATCTTTTAGAAAATACAGCTGTAACTTTAAACGAAATTGCAGTACCAAGCAGCTGTTGCGAATAGGATTTTGCGTATTATTTGTGTATACACACTGTTGCGTTTAGGTCAATGATTGCTTATTAGCATGCAAATTCCTCAACCACTTTCGTCACTGCTTTTTTGCTGCTGTAAGTTGACTTTTCATTGGCAGTTTTTGTCACGTTAATGGCGGAGATTTTCAAGCAACGGCCATAATTTAAAAAATAGTAGAAAATGTCAGGTATATTGAAGTGCTTTTACGAATTATGTGGATTCGTTTCAGATAAACAATCCAGTGGTGCTGTCAAAGTTGTCCAAAACCATCAGAAGATACATCGGGATGAAGAACAAAAACAACTACTGACCAATGAAAACCAATATTTACTGGATGGGAACATTACCGCAAAACCAATAAAGGAGAATAGAGCCTCAAAGGAGGGTCAGACTGAAGTAGAGGCTAAATTGGGGCCCTCTAGTGACAGTGATTACAAGACGTCGGAATCTCCAGTTCACACCGATGATGCCAAACCAGAAGTGCCTTCCTTACTGACCGTACAGCAAGATGAGGTACGGTATTGTTTATTTCCACTTTTAAGTAAGGCTTTAAGGAATACCTACCACTTCTTTCTATTCATATCGATCGTGTCTAATTAGACATATTTTACCGGAACTTAATTCTTGGTTTGTAGTCCATTACACATACCATAAGACCAAGGAGCATAAAGTAGATCTAATAGCAAGACCAAAAAAAGACTTCGCTTGTCATGAACTCAATGTGTTTAACTGTACACAATTTGCTTGTGTATGTTGAACCTGTGGACAGTGGACAGTTAATTTGAACAGTTCATAAACAATGAAATTCAGATAATATAATCTGAACACAACGGCCCAAAAGGCAATGGATAAATTTAAATTATCAATAGACATTAAGTAAAACTAAAGCAGATCAGTTTGTGTGATAGCTGAAAGAGAACTAAAAAACATATTCCTTCTTGATGTAGGCTCTTTTGATGTTGTTGTGATTTTATAATATAATGTTTTAAGTTAAATCTAAAGGAATCCTTTTTGTCTAAAGAAATATTTCAGGCATGTCAAAAAGTTGTATATTTTTATGTTTTTGTTTTCCACTGAGAGCTAGTGACATTTCTATTAATGTGGCAATTTTATCATTGACAATGGTATTAGCCTTCTTCATCAGTCCAAATTACAGTGCACTGACCAATAAGAACAGATATTGGGCTGCCTCCAGTTTCTGTATGAATTTATTTTCAGCCTGTCTTGAATTTAGCATTAAATATGTGTTATTCTCCACTTATTTGTGACAAGAGAAGAAGAAACAACTGAAAAGAAACAAATGAAATAGTTTTGCTCAGTCGATTTTCCTATGAATTCTGTCTCGGAGAAAGGCATCCCGGAGCCTAGGATAGAAAATACAGTAAGTCGGAACTGCAGTATCAGGGTTTTGGGCATCTTGAGTTTATGCGTATCAACATTTTTAAACTGGTTTGTGTATGTGGATTGTTTCAGGAGCCAATGTTTAATAAGGGATGAGCAGAATTGATTTCATGGGTAATTTTCTTTCTGACAGTTACATCTCCAGAGTGTTTTTATCGCCTTTGTTTCAGTGTTCTGCTCATCTATCCGTTATCAGAGCACGTGTAGCAATTCATGGAAATGTAGCTGGAATTTCTGGCTCAATCAATCCATTTCGTGACAGTAAATCATTCGTATTACTCTGTTGTTAGTTGAATTGACGTTGTGAAACAAGGTATAGGTTTGAGTTTTACGTTAGTGGGGTGCAGTAAGAATAAAAAATAACTATTCTTTGGACAGTAAATGCATTTTAAGGCTAAAATCTGGCATTATTCTTTTTCCTGATAACTTGATCACTGAGGGGTAGGAGGGGGTGGTTGTGGATAAAAAAGACTCACATTCTGTCATCATTTTCAGCAGGAAAACACAACATAATTGTCTCACCCTTCAGAGAAATAAGTAGTAGTACATTCCTTCTAGTATTTGCTGAATGAAAACATTCTACTTTAATTGGTGTGGTGGGAAACCGTTTGTTTCTATTTCTGTTGAGAAAGTTCTAGTTATAATTTGTTTTTACCTGGTATTGTCTCAGAACAAAGCTGTTAATTGCCGAGACCTTTCTAAGTTGAAAGTGACCTTTGTAGGTAGAAAGTGTTTCCCACCAAGATTATACTCGTTAATAAATACCAAGACATGTTTGATAAGAAAATTTGTGACTTGCATTTTCTAGTTATAAAGTACATTTCAGTTTATTACCGAGTATAATCTCAGTGGGAAACACTTTCTACCTAGAAAAGTCTTGGCAGTTTGTAACTTTGTTTCAAGATAATACTAGATTTTTCTAAATTATACCTAGAACTTTCTCGACAATTTTTTTAACAGAAACAGAAACAAACGGTTTCCATATCCACTTTAATTGTAAAATGCAAGATCGGCTTCAGAACTTTGGATGAAAAACGTAGCCCAGCACATGAGCTTTCATATTCGAGAGGAAATAATTTGATTAAGGTAGGAAATGGCTTGAGAAAAGAATGCCAGAAAGAATTGTAGCTGCAGGAGTAATAACAAGGGAAGAAACCTTCCGAGAAGCAATTGTGATGTGAATTAAGTGCTTTTGTGGCAAGATTTTTACTTGCAGTTACTTGGAGATGTCCTCCATGTGTATTTTTACACACTGAGGACTTTTTTACAACAGCATTCGCATAAATCAATACAAAAATATTACAATATTGATACTATCTATTCTACCCATATATATGTGGTGTGTATGTTGTGGGCGGGAATCTCGGAAAGTCAATAAAATTCAATATGTCCAATTTGTTGAGCAGATGTGTGCTGCGTTAACAAATTAGTCTCGTTTTCAGTTTAAAACATCTGAAAGTTCAATCAAGTGCAAAGCGGGTAAAGTCACCTGCAATATTTTGTCTGGCAGTGAGTAGGCCAAATGTTCGTGAGTCTATGTTTTCGAAGTGCGTAAAATTGATCAGAGAACATTTAAATCTTTATTGATATTTGGTCATACAGTGCTTGGTGTTGTTTCTTATGGTACTTCTGAGGTTCCAATTTATGTTCCTTGTCCCTAATCGGAATTCAATCGTTATCATTTATGGTTTTATTAAGTCCGGTTATTCAAGTCCGGTCAAATAACAAGGTTCCGAGAAGTAATTGTTCACTTTGTCTTAAAGATTTTGAAGCTAATGCAAGATGTAAAACAATGCCCCATCCCCTATTTTGAAGAATTTCCATTGTAGTCAGTCATCTGTTTTACAGCGGTCCTGTATTACAGCAAAACGATTAGGACATATATTTATTTTAAATGACAACACTTGTGATGTCTATCGAAGTTAATTGGCAGCAGACTTGCCACAGAAGGATAGCTTTGCAATAATTACCTTCAACATTATTACCTGCAGTCACATTTTTCAGTGTCAATACACACTAAAAATGAGTAAAAAGTGTCACTTAAAAGGGAAAATGTGGGTAGATGTGTCTTAGAGATGTAATGCAGATTCTGGAGGGTTTATTTGTCTAAGCAAAAGAAATCGATTTGATCCAACAAAGAAATTATTCTTAAGAAATAGTCATCTTGACTCTAATAATCAATAACATTATTGTTTAAAGTTATGGTCCGTTACATGAAAGTAAATTTAGATGAAGGAATTTTTTATATTTGTTCTAAATGAACCACATAAAGTGAGAACATTTTTGTAGCGTTTTCCGTTTTTATTGACAAACAAGATGAATATTAAAAGCTTATTTCAGTTCATAATTGATTTAGCCTTGATGCGGTTTCTTCCGACAAACTCTTTGGCTAAAATGAAATTATTTGGAGCAACAGGCATGAAAACATGGTAGGAAAATTGAAAAGTGATGTTTTTAAAGCGAATGTAAGTAATAGTGTTTGGAAAAATATGTTCCTCGAATCTTCTTTCTTGGCATGTTTCACGGTAATTCTCCCAGCATGACTGTAAATTGTTGTCAGCCTATCTTGTTGTATTGTTATGTGTATAAGTCTTACACTTCGGTAACTGCACGAGTCATAAAACTTGCTTTGTGGCATGTTTTGTAGTCAGGAGCGGTGTTATCCAGAGACATTCAAGGAAGCGTGGGAAACGAGCCCCAGCATCCCGTAGAAGCTTCAGCTACTGGAGATAGAAATGACCAACTCAGGGTAGGCGGTACAGTTGTGACATCATCGCCAAAACATCAACAACAGCTTTTCTCACCACCAGATGATGGCTTAGACGAAGAAATCGCAGTGGATGATGATGACTTGGATAATATTGATGATATTGTCGCCTCCCATCAGACTTCTGTCAAGTCGACTCCCACTCGATCAACCCGCTCGACAGCACCTGTGAACCGTAGCACCGGAAACCTTCTGTCTTCCTTCTCTGTTAGTAAAACTCTTCACTATTGTGCTCTAATAATAATTTGTTACACTGATGAATTATTAAGGATTTTGATTTTGATTCCTGTGTGATTATGTCGCGTACACTTAGCGGTGTGGCAAATTCAGACTGTATACTGTGGTCTACTGTTTTCTATTGTGAAGTGATCATCTGAACAGTGCACCGTGCTCTTTTGTTAAATTATGTACGGCATGTTAAATTTAATATTCTTTTATGTTGAATATGAATTAGTAATGTATCAAATAGATCCTCTTGCAACATCTTTTGAAATGTTATCGTAATATTCTCGATGGTATTGTTCCATTTTAGGCTAGTAAAGAGAGTATAGCGAGTTACTACAGTGATGCCGGTGAAGGCAACTATGGGAATGTAGTTGTAACAGGAGAAATACTGTTCGGCCTTGACTACAACTACAAGACAGGTTCGCTTGAGATTGCGGTCAAGCAATGTAGAGACTTGGCAGCAGTCGACAAGAAGAAAAACAGATCTGATCCGTATGTGAACGTTTGTTAATTCTTTCACCAAATTGAAAATGCACAATAAGTAAATATCGTATTCATAAATTTCAACTCGCAATGTCGTTTGTTGCGCAGGTACGTGAAGACATACCTTCTGCCTGACAAGACAAAAAGTGGGAAGCGCAAGACACGAGCTAAGAAGCATTCACTAAATCCTTCTTTCGATGAACTTCTCAAGGTAGGCACAAAAGAATTGCGCAGGGTGGCTTGTTAAAGTCCGCACAGGTCAAGTCATTAAGCAGGTATGCTTAAGATTAACTTAAACGTCTTGGCTTTAAAACGAAAAGCAAAAACTGATGTCATTTGCACCACAACATACCTTGGGTTAGAATTATTAAACAAGTAGGTAACAGCAACTGACTCTTTATTATTTTCAAAATGTAATGATTCGTGGATTTTTTTCTTCAGTACCAAATTACCAAGAGTGAGTTGGAGACTCGAACATTATGGGTCTCTGTTTGGAACAACGATACATTTGGTCGAAACGATTTTCTTGGGGAGGTGTCGATACCTCTGGATTACTATCCGTTTGAGGATTCTTCGCCACAGTGGTACAAACTGCAAGACAGGGTATGTGTCCTCACTGCTTTACTTTGGTTTTGCAATTTTACTAAATTATTACGCGTACAAAGAAAATGTGCATCGGCCACAAGTATGTGTATTCACCTTACCTAAAATACAAGTCTGAAGGGAACAACTGTTGAACATACTTTATAATTTTATGTGAAGAGAGAAAATGAAATACATAATTCAGTAGAATAACAGCCAGCAATTGCCATTCTGTGATAAATGGACTGTCTTAATAAGGTATTCATACTTCATACAGGGACATCGATTAAGGGTCCAAAAATTTAGTAAGGAGTTGCCCACGTTATCATATGTGATTGGCCAGGGAACTCTTCCTCCTCCCCCACAAACAAGTGCATTGAAACGCCCAGAAAACTCTCCTCTAGAAAGCCTGACAAAACAAAAGAGCAAAAGTGTTTCATTCCTGGACACCGCACATCTACCAAAGATTGTTGGTAATCCATTGCGGGAATGGTTGAGCGATACTGTAAGTTTGAGACCAAGTATCATTACTCACGGCTGAGGTTTCCTTGGTGTTTGTGGAAGCAACACTAAACTGAATCGCTTAACTAAAATGTTGTCGCCTCGATCAGAGGTTAGAAGACAGCTAATCTATAATGCATGGCACTTTCAAAAAAATGTAGTAGTTGTCGTAGTTTTACAAAAGAACAACTCGTTAACACTAGTTGCGCAATAAATCCTAACACTTGATAAATTATTAACAATGGTTCGTCTCTGTCTTACGACATGGAAACTGAAAAGGTGGAGCTGTCACTTTGTGTGAACTGCAACATAAAAAAATAAACAATTATGAAAAGAGAATACGCCACAAGTGTGGCTCATAAAATATCACTGACGGTAGTGAAAATTCCACACGACTCAAAAAGATAATCCACTAATAATCCTCCAAAATATCCAGGTTAATTAACGATATTTTGATATGTTGCACTTAGTAGTTGCTCTTCATCTACTGTAGACATTATAGTCTGATAATTCTCAAAGTACTCTGTCCGTAGTTAGTCTTAGTTGTGACTAATTAATTGTACTTGAAAAGTATGCGTGTTATTTTAAGCATTTGTATAAGATTTCCGTAACCGTGGATGCAGTTTGATACAATTTTATTTATCAAAATTTCTAATAACAACAACAATAAACTTGCGTTTTGGGTTATTAGGACCCATTGTCTTGTGATACAAAGAGTCTCAAGGGCAAAAACAACTCCAAAGCAGTAAGTAGATTGTGAATTGAAAAAGAAAAATATTTTATTGGTGCTGGGTGTTTTTAAATGTGATGTCTGCCAGGGAAACTTTTCACACTTCATTTTGCCATTCTTCAAATAACATTTCTATATTTGGTGAGTTGTGTTGTTTATATATTCCAAAAATATAAAACCAAGTAATCAATTTTGTCTGGTATTGCCAGAAAAATCATACTGCCTGAGTTTCCTTGGAAACTAAAGAGGGAATTAAACAGCTGAATATCATCAAAGGAGGCGGTCTCTCTCTTGACAAATTTTCTGTTTTCACTTGTTTATTTTTAGTTTCGAAAAGCATTTATGCCACATGTAAATAATATTGAAAGTTTTATCCTTATCCACTCATCTGTGGGCTCTTGTGATGTGGAAATGCCAAAGTACTTTGTTCAATCAATGCTCTTTGCAACTATGGCTTGAGACTAAGTACCCACATGTTTTTCTTCCTGAACGGTTTGTTTCGAGCTACTTTGTCAAGTTAGGGACTTTACCTGGGATTTTTCAAAATTTTAAGTGACTTGAGCATTTGGTTAATGCTAGGATAAATTCTTGTCACCTTAAGGTTTTATAGTTTCCACGTCAACAATCACTCGTGAAATATGTTATCATTTGAACATGTCCAGCAGAAAGCCTTGTAGTAAATTAGATTTTAGTCGCGCCTTCTCAAGAGCAGAGCCAGATCGACTTATCTCTTTACTATGGTCTCTGTGCATTACTTTGCTTGCTTGGACAGCTGCGGACCTCCCCTGCCCCACGCCCTCCTGGAATTGGTTCTGTGTATATTTGACTTGATACACTTTCGGACCTCCTTCATCTCTCTTCATCTATCTTTTCATCAACCTCTTCATTTCACTCTTCATCTATCTCATCTCTCTTTCTTTCCCTTTTCAGCTCATGCTTCATCTGTCTCTTCATCTCGGTTCTACACAGATTTGGCTTGATACATTTTTGGAGCTCCTTCATCTCACTTCTCATCTATGTCTTGATCGACCTCTTCACCTGCCTATTATTCCATTTCTTCATTTACGCTTTATCATTTCATCAATTTATCTCTTCATCTACCTACCTAAAGCGAAATTATGGTTAAACAAGAAAGTCCTTCTGCGTGAACGCAACAAGCATACCCGCCTACCGCATAGCAATTGTTCGTTCTGCTACCCTATCCTGGAGGCTGAGTACCCCC
>JBCAUG010300747.1:0-17594 GCA_038406175.1 Haplosyllis leylae | reverse complement strand
TTTATTTTTTGCTGATTTTGAAACCCTCGATGTCAATTTTGTACAAAAATGCCAGAAATGTCAGATTTGTGTCATTTGGGAAAAACTCTAGTGTGGAAACAGAATTAACACAACCACGCTTCAAACGCACACGCCCACAGGTTTCACCCAAAATATTTTTACAACTTACACAGTACTGTTACAAATATCATTCTATTGCAAAACTTGATGAACACATTTTCTTGTTGAACGCATTTTTCTTGTAAGTTGAGTTGACTTGAGAACACAAAGATTTTGAAAGACTTTGTACATTTGTCTCATGAATATGAAAAAGTGTAACCCTTTGTTTAACATAATCACATGAGCTTGGCCAAATTCACATTATGCGAAGACGACAACAGGCGATAAGGCTTAGGGACTACGTACAGTGTGAATTGACCTCTTTCAACACAAATTTTAATATTCATTTACACACCACGTGACTATGAATTCTTCCGTTTGCTATTTCTTAATTTTCCTCATGATAAATTATCATAAAGGTGCCAATTAATGAGTGCACGTCATTTTGCTGTCAAAAGCCTTCATGTACGTTCAAGGAACATGATACAGAGTCATAATGATAAATACGGTACTGGCAGTGCAATTGAAAATTGTATCTCCGCAAAAAATCTTTCAAATTATGTAAAAAATTGTTTTGGCGTATTTTATATCAGAAATGATTGCAAACTGTGTATTTTCTTAAACAGACCAACGAACCAATGTATTTGTAAGTTTGTGCGATTTCGCAGCACCTCTAGGCACTCTTAGAAGCTCCCAGTTACGTCAGCAAATAAGGTGCTGACGTTATGACACCAGAAAGCTACAAGTCCACAGTATTTTCCTGAAGCTAGCATGCACTTATCAGTTTACGTTTCTTGTTGTGTGAAATTCTTCTTCTGTATGCGTACCACAGATGGATGATTGAAAACTACTTCTATTTATACTGATCATTCGGGGATCCAAGGGGGACTACCCATGAAGTCCCAACTTTCTCTAAATTTCACTGTTTTTTTTAGCAAATACTCATGCAGCAGCGCGCCTATTCAGCTTTTGGCCTTCACCTTCTTTCTGGGCGGCATGTTACCGGAAGCGAGCCTCGATCTGATTTTGTTGATGATTTCACGCAGCTCCTCCTCTGTGTAACGATACATCATCTTACAGTGCTTCAGGTGCTTCTTCTTCTGCATCACGTGGTGCAATGCGTGTTCCAATGAGAAGACTAGATTCTTGTTGTCTGCTTCATTCACAACCTACAACAAAAATATTTGAAAAATCATTCAAAATTGTTTCGGGCTGAAAAGGTTCCACTGAAGTAGACGATTTCTTGTAATGGATAGTGCAGGGTCAAATCTTAAATAAGGTTAGCAGTGGATAAAAAGTGGGATAGCTCCCTCCCGCATTGGCAAGGATATCTAGAATTAGATATTTTTGGCTTTGGGGATGTTTTAGAAAATGTTCAGCATTTTCCACTAAATTTCAAAAAAAAAACTTTCATTTCTTCTCTAACAAGAAAGTCCTCCTCTGGGAAATCGCATGAGGCATGAGAAATGAATTTAGACCACGCCCCCTCTGCAGTAACTTGATCCAGGTGTACAAGAGAATGCGAACGCTGTTCTCTAGTACTTGTAACCATGCATCAGTACTCAGTTACTGAATAGAACATTTCAATACCTCCAGCCACGTAACTTGTCCCCGGGGGCGGGGTTACTGCTGTTCTGGGGTACCCCCAGCCTGGAACTGGGGTACCCTCTGGCCAGGACTGGGGTACCACCCAGAAAGGACATGGGACCAGAGACTTTGGAAAGAACTTGGGACTAGGGTACCCCCCAGAAAGGACATAGGACCAAAGACCAGGGAAAGAACCTGGGAATTGTGTATGCCCCCCCCCCCAGTGGTGAACAGACAGACAAACTGAAAACATCACCTTTCCCATTCCTTTGGAATGCGGGCGGTAATAAAGTGGTTTTTGACATGCAGAGAGATACAAACAGTACTTGCCATGGAGAGGTAGCAGACTTAACCATGGAGAGGTGGCACACTTACCATGGAGAGGTAGCAGATTTTGTTGGAGACGGTGCAGCGGTTATCCTCGTCGTCCAGCGCGTATGTTTTACGCAGCGACACCGAGTCGTCGAACGTGCTCATCTTCTCCACGTGCTTAATTCCCGCTTCCCTCAGCGCTCGTCGCTGACACAATTCACGCTCACTAAACAAACAGATAAAACACGTGCTTAATTCCCGCTTCCCTCAGCGCTCGTCACTGACACAATTCACGCTCACTAAACAAATAGTTCATTGAAATTAGTCTCCAACGTCATACGTGTTGTAGCAGCAGTGAAAATTCAATATGTGGCATGAAAGGTGACTTCGTAGCCAAAATAAATGTTTTTGGAGTTGAATGTTCAAATCTCATTTGAGACATCAGGCATCTGTTACATCGAGATTCAGTGAGCAAGTTTGTAAAGTACAGCAGCCAACCAACTTGATACAAAAACTACTTTGACCGACTGACAGGTCGTCGGTAAAAAGAAGCTCTACGTTCTCAGGTGCACTAAAAGTTGTATTACTGAACCGCAACCTTGAGAGGTCACCTGCCCCATGAAATATCTTTGTATTCTACTTGTGTATGGGGAAATTCTCTATTGTTTGGCCATCTGTTACTTACGATCGCTTTTTTTTAAGTAGGTGGCATGATTCTACTTACACGACGGAGATGATGTGCGGCAGCACCAGACGCAGCGTCTCCGTGGTGGTTTTCTCGCCGCGCGCCAGCGTGAAAAGCAGCCTCTCCGTAGAGAAGAGGTCATGCACCCTACTGTCATACAGCAACTGTAAAACACAACGTTACCGTAAATGTCATGCAGTCAACGATCTGTATCTCGTCTCAGCGTTTTCTGGATGTACCGTAATAGTACATGTAATGTAACACACGCGGGGCAGAGCATCGCCATTACTGTTGTTTACTTATTGTACTTGGGAGGCATGGCACCCGTGAAGTAACTATTGGGTTAATGTGAGTGTACTGTACCTGGGTGACATGGCACGTAAGTTGTAACCAGTGGGTTAGTGTGGGTGAAGTGTACCTGGGCGGCGTGGCTCGCAAGCAGTAACTGTTGCATTAATGTGAGTGTACTATACCTGGGCGGCGTGGCACGCAAGCGGTAACCAGTGAGTGGTTGCGAACCGGATGGACTCGGTGAGGCTGTACCCGCAGGAGATGGACGCTGTGTAGGCGCGCGGGAACACCACGAGGAACTGTCCCGCCTTGTGTACCGTCCTTCCGACACTCACACCCCGACCAACCAGATCCGTCGGCGGAATCTACAAAACATGTTATACACAGTGTAGTCGGTGTAGCACTCGGGGGATGATTCCGCTCAAGTCATTAAATGAAGGAGATGAGTCTGCAACATGTGATTCATTTTAATACAGTACGTTTTGCAGTTCTGAATATCTCTGTACAGGGTAACAAAGATATGCCTTTCCTGCTTTCTTATGTTTGTGGGAGCGAGGTGCAAAAAGACAATGAAATTTGGACACTTTTAGAAATCTATTTGCAGTAAATCCCGTTCATTAACTGGCATTGGTTCATTACATCAGCAAGCAATTGGTTCCAAACCTTTTTTCCAGTATTGGAAGGACGAGTATGAACGTATAGTGTCAGTGTTGGTCAAACTAACTGAGCGGAACCGGGACCGATACAGGAACACGGACCGGGACCAGAACAATGGGCAACTATAGGTATCAGTGCCCCTCCTTGTCCAGGCGTCATTTGTCTCGGTCCCTGTACGGGTCTCGGTTGCGTCCAGTTAGAATACACCATTACTCACCATGGCGGTGTCCTTTGGCAGCCATATTGCACGATCCCTGAGTAGTTCCGGTACGAGTTCCCTGGCGACCTTCTGGAACTTCTGCTTCTCACTGTCCGGTATACAGTACCTAAACAGAGCAACAACACCTCAATACGCGCGAAAATATGCATTGTACGTGAATTCACTGATAGCAGACACTGTGTATCAGAACTTCTTTTGAACGTCAAACGTAAAAGCGAGACTATCGACCAAAACAGTAGTAAACACAATCGACATTGAAACATTTTTGTCCATGAACGTGAGGCTATCACCAACAGAAGTAACCGTAAAGGTAAATTTACACTAAGCACCAGCGATGTATCTCCGATATCACTGGCTGATCTATGACTTAAAGATTTCCTAATGCACCAAGCGAGTTGCTCGACAAATGGGTTACAATTCCAAATTGATGTGGCGCATCAACGTTGTCACAGCATTGACACAGATGCTCAGTGTAAACGGGTTCTAAAGGAGACCTCATACGTTTCATTGTGGCCCATTTGAGGGCATCAATGCAATTCACATCAAGGGTATTTATTCACCACTGGTTTCCAGTCCACTTCGCTGTGGAGCTGACAATTTCAATGGTCTAATAAGCAACTATTTACTTTCGTTTATCCAGTGATTTAAAATCTGGAATACAGAAGGGCCGTCACTTGGGTTGTCTCTTTTCATTTACGGTCATAAAAGCTTGACACAGCTTCAATTATATTCTTTGGGCCCGTTTACACCAAGCGTCAGCATCAATGCAGAGTCAACACTGTGATGACACTTGCGACATAGCTATCATTGAAAAGAATGGAGTCGCTCCAAAATAGGTTGCAACCCCATTCTGGAGCAACTCTATTAGTTTCCCAGAGAGCTGTATCACTAGTAATATTGCAGCATTGACTCTGCGTTGACGCTGACGCTTGATGTAAACGGGCCTTTTCAAGTCCGATCAGACATGCAAATTAAGCGTACCAGACAGAGTCAGCCCCGGTGTGCTTGTAGACGATATACGGCAGGAGATGCGCGTCCGATGACCAGCAGGACGAGCTGAATAACATGTTCACGTGCAGCACCGGAACCGTCACTCCTGCAATGTAAAGGTTAAGCAGAACATGTATTACGTTGCAAAGTTCAACGTCTTATTTTCCAGCAGTATACTTGTCTTACGGCCCCTTCACAAACACGGATCCCCTGTCCGAGGATGGGGCCCTGTCCCGAAAATGGGCACAATGGCCATTTATGGACAGAGATCTGTCCCCGTTTCTGTGCAGTGTAAACTTTCTGCATATTACAATTGCAGCCACAGTACAATCCGGGGGAGTTCCCCCAGGAGAGGGACTTGTACCCTTATCCGTCTCCGTGTGTGTGAATAAGCCATTATTGCAAATTTTAGATCAGATACCACCCAATTGTTAGGACTTTTGCTATTTCTCATCAGAATACAGACGCGTAAGAACAATGGTACTCACCACTGACTTGTCCGAGACACTTGAGTAGAGACCCGCTGTTGTGCTGCAAAACGTTAAAGTTCCATCCGTGTCTGCAGGATAAAAAGAAAAATACGCATTCACTATTCATTCAAATAGTCACCTCATAAATGCTTCGCAAAAAACTACACAGATGACTTCACAAAGAAGGATCGCCTATACTTACTTGCAGTAGGGACTGTCCTTCTTGGTGGGGAAGCCGCTACCGACGCCCTTGGTGTTGACGTGAGCAACCTGCACGGCCACGTGTTTGTCAGCGTCTCTGAGAACGCGCCAGTACTGTTCCTCGGTCTCTTCCGGTGACGGGTCCCCGCTGAACCAGAACGTCTGTAGGTTCCCAGCGTTCCGGAAAAACTCGTTCAGCGTCCGCGACCGACCCTAGGAAAACAGATGGTATGTCCATAAATCAAATCACAACGGAGAAGCAGGGAATGTAAATAAAATTAGAGAAGGTACAGCAGCAGAGAGGTCCTCAGGCGGAGCAATTCCGATTAAACGGAGATGTTTCGATGTGTTACGTGCATCTTATCATGTGTGAAGGAGAACGTCTGTTTTTCCAAAATACTAAAAAGAGAAGCAAAAATATGGAAAAGGGGTGACTGTTTGCAGAACGATAAATTTACTTCAGTGTTGCCACACTCTGGTCAAGATTAAATTCCTTCTGTTTAAACTCCTTCCCTGTCTTTTTCGGCCTCAAAATACAACCTGCCACTGCCCAAAGAAAGCTATGCTACCAGTAATACCCCCAAACACCAATCACAAATACAATGGAGCAAAACATCATTCCCCCAACTTAAAATGTGCATCAAAAGGTAAAAGATTGTAGCAATATAATTCCACCACAATCCTAATACATTCTTTAATTTTAATATTTCAAAAAATCACCCATTTTTCGCGTCTGGAAAAATGAACATTAAATTCCATGTTTTCCTAGTGCGACGGTAATCTCGTTTTAAGGTAAGGTGTACTCACTATTATATCACTTATTTTGTGGGATGATACAGTTTTGGCATCAAAATGCATTTGAATCATATTTGGACATATCATATGAGATAGAACAATCGAGCGCTGCACATGAGATAGCAGTATCACAGCGCATACTCAAGATTACGCACATGTAGTTCTGTACAATGCAATGACGAGATTAACTAACCTTTGTTGTGCACTCCATAACCGGATGAGAGGGTGAAAGCGAGGCTTCTTCCTCTTCTTGCACTTCCGCCTCCAGACGCTCCTTGTCCTCCTCAGGAAGTAGGTCGTACGACAGTAGGTACATGCAGTAAGCGCGTTCTAGGCGTCCCTGTCGCTCCGGTGCCTGTCAATCACATACAAAGGCCAAAATTTGTCTTCATTTCTAACTTTTTGTGAACATTTCAGAACCATTCACATTACTGACGTTTAGTCTGTAAGTTACATGCGCAAAACACATGCCATCGCATTCAAAAACTGTCACCACTCAGTTCAAAAGATTAGTGATACCACGATGCCATGATCAATTTCATGAAATTTAGGAAAATTGCAGTTTTACTCTTGATCATAACTAAGTACAGTTAAATGATGTTAATTTTATTGTAAGATACTACTATGATCACAGATACCAAACTGTTGAAGGCATGGCCATGTTAAATTTCTAAATGAAACAAAAATTAATTTGCCAAAGAAAGATTTTTCAATATATATTCAAAAGCTAAAGTTATTTGTTTTAAGAAATATATCTCAACCAAATAAAAACTCAAAATAAAAAAAAACATCACACGTCCATCCATACACTACAGACTAATATCACAAACTGGGAAAGTAAAAATAATACGAAACTAATATTGAAAATGGAAAAATATACAAAACCACAACATCAGAAACAGCAATCTGTTCCGGAGGGGTTGGCAGCAACCAACTCGACAGCCATTTTCACGTGCATGTGCTCTGGGCATGCGCACTGATGCCTGTTTGTTGCACGGAGGGATGTTGTTAACAGCCGCCCCACCACGCTCACCAGGGGGCGTTGTTCTGTTAGATTAGGGTTAGAGAAGAAGCACATCTAAAAGCTGAACACGGTTCTTACAGCGCTTACATTCTTTGGAATGTGGAGCGCGTCCGCTATTTTGCCCCACTTGTGTTTGTCTATCACGTGTTGCATACCGCCATGTTTCTTCACCTCATCGTACAAGAGCGGCAAGTCCAGTTCTATTCCACCAAACTGCACAAGTAAAGAGTTCAAACTTTGTTTAAAAACCACGAGAAGTTATATTGCGACCTGGATGATATTACCTGATGAGTACATGCAATTTTTACAGCTGAGGAGACGAATGGGAACGTTTCACTTTTTTTTTGTCTTTTATTTGTATTATGTGCTTCCTCAATCACTGATGCTGTTTTCGTGTTTCCTATTTTCTCGGATGAACAGACTCCGGATGTTCCAGGGTTACGTACCAGGGGGATCTGGTCCATCTTTCCGTCGTTCGCCTCGACGTGGCGTCGGATGCACTCCATCTTGCGGACGTTCGGTCCCCAGCGTCGGTACATCTTGTTGACGTACTGCATCTGCGTCGTGAACCTCAGCTGCTGCGATATCACACACTCGGGCTGCAAACACAGTCAAACTAACTGAAAGCGCTGGATCATATTGAGGAGAACAAACGCAAAAAAAGCTTTATCACGCCAAATCTGCTAGTTGCCAATATAACGCACAAAACATGTGCTCGCAGTACCTGGGTGCTCGCTATAGCTGAGTTTATCATTCACTTGAGGGAATTCTTTATTTTCATTGGATAATTGGGCAATAAAAGTGAAATTGCTCTCTGATTCTGAGGAGAGGGAAACATCACTTATATTTGTCCTCTGACCAAGTAAGACAATTTAGAGCATAAAACCTAGAACAGTCCTGTATTCCGTCCACACAAAGAATGAATGATAAAATTATTGTCAGGCTAACCCCATGACACAATCTGTTGTCACCCTCAGGGATAAGTAAAATGATAAAGCCTTTGGGCAATATCATTTTACTCATCCCTGGGGTGACAACTGATGTGATGCTGCCCTCAGGAACGTTTAACAATATAAAATATATAAATATCTTGACAACAAGGGGCAATAAATTTCAGTCCCTGTGGCCTTCCAAAGCAGGGATCGTTCAATATAGGTCCTCGCTTTACATACCTTCCATTCATCCGGCGGCACAATTCTGCACATGCCGTACGGTTCAGCGTCGCTCTGTATAGACGCTATGTAGCTGATCGGGTCCATGAATTGTTCGGTGGAGGGATGGTAGGTTGGAATGTCTACGATTTGACCTGGGTCAGACGGGAGAGGGAACGCCGAACGCAGAGCCACTTTAGGCACTGGTGACTTTGTTGAGGAATGTTCTAAGACAAAAAGAAAACAATAGAATTTTAAATTTGTGAGCTTTTAAATTACATTAGAACGAACTTTAAAAATAGCATCGTTTCCTGCCGCGTAGTATGTCGGTGTGACTAAACCGTAATCAGTACTGGATACAGTTCTCATGTTGCTATTCGGAAAACATGAAATTCTCGGTTGGTCCAAAGAAGTCTTAATTTAGGAAAGTTAGAACGGAAGCTAACCTGCAGGTTTGGATGACTTGACTTTGTGTTTGTGTGGAGACATAGAAGTGACCGTGGACGTAATACTGCTGTCACTACCGGCAACAACACCACCGACGCCGACACTGCTGCCACTTGCGCTGGCGCTCTTTGCCGCCGCTTCTCTCTCTGCTCGTAATTTTGCTTTCAATTTTAGCTTTTTATGTCTCTTTTTGGAGCGTTTGTATTCTTTACTGTGTTTGTCAAGTTTGTCTCTTTTCTTTGGACTCTTTTCGCCTCTGTCTCTGTCTTTTTTAATTTTCTTATGACTCTTGTCACCTTTCGTTTTGCTTTTGTCCCGCTTCTTTTTCTTTTTCACCTTAGTAGGAGTTGCACTTGGACTGTCCGTGAAAGATTCATATAATTCGAGATCTATAATTTCTGGAGCTTCAGATTTAATTGGTGAAAATGGCGGCATTGAGTCATTGGACATGGATCTACTGCGCACAGAACGCCGGTCAGGTGATCTACTGCGCACTGAACGCCGGTCAGGTGATTTCCGGTCGCTGTCTAGAAGTGGCGTGTCTATCAATAGCAACTTTCGCGGTAGTGTGGATCCTTCACCTTCGAAGTGACGTTTATTGGCCCCCTTTTCGGCGCCTCTTTCGAACGCGTCTAACTTACTGGTAGAACGCGTTCTTAAGGGACTCAGTTTGTGTTTCTCTGACTTGGACTCAGAATGAGATCCGCCATGTTTACTGGAAGTCTGAGGATGAGACTTGTGAGGGGTTTTATCTTTGGTTTTATCCTTTGTTTCTGACTTTGTTTCACTTTTTGTCTCCTCAATTTTAGTTGCAGAAAATTTCACAGGTTTTGTTTCCTCTTCAGTCTTTAGCCTCCTACTTGGACTTGCCCTGGGTTTTTCACTCCCAATAAGAGACGCTGCTGCTGCTTTGCGTTGTTCCTGCTGTAGCTTTGCAGCCTCTATGGCTGCCGTTGTCGCACGCGTCGCGCGCATGTTCAACTGTGATCGTCCTATCTTTAAAGCTTTTTTAACTGTATTAGATGCCGCTGTTTGCATTTTGCTCTTCTTCGGCTTGACAACGGAAGTCACTATTTTACCCTTTCTACCAGTTACATCAGAACCCGGTGATCTTCTCCTCCTTGGTGGAACTAACTCAGTCTTATTCTCAGAAGTCAATAGTCCCGATTTTTTGATTGGTTCAGCGCGAACGCGCTTCAGGGGAACAACGGGAACCAGTTTAGGCGACTTGCGTTTGGGTGGACTGCTTCCACTTGTTCCTCTCGCGGGGGAGACAGCTTTCTTCGTCGGCTTTGTTACGTTCTCTGCAAACTTTTTCGCAGGAGAGCTATCCGGGGTGTTATAACGAGGCTGAAAATTACAAAATAGAAATATGTAACATGAACTGGGGGAAAAACAGGACCCTACCTTGAATCGTCACTAATGTGAAACTAATTTCTAATTTCCACACCAAGGTTTTTACAATATTTTTAGCTATTAGAGCGCCACAATTTTTGGTGTGGAATAACTGTTGGGTTCAGCATTCCTATTTTAAGGTTCTGTTTACACCTTCCGACGTCATCGCCGTGCCCGTCAAAGTTTAACTTTGTGCCAATGGTGATGTCATTTGATGGGCAAAATGGGTTCCAGACCCATTCTGGCCATCACCATTGATGCAATGTAAACTCTGAGGGTTTGTTCACACGTAACGACACCGAATTAATTTTAATTCGGCCCAATAAAAGTTTTAGTATTGTGCTAATGGCAATTTTAAAATCGGACCGAAATTCAGGCTAAATGGGTTCCAGACCCAATCTGCCCATCAAAGTGCCCGTCACCATTGACACAATGTTAAAACTTTATCGGGCAGAATATCGGGCCAAATTTAAAATTGATCGGTGCCGGTACGTGTGAATAAGATGGGCACGGGCACGGTAACGGCATTGAAAGGTGTAAACAAGAGCTTAACAACTAAACGTTCCTGTTGTTACATTAACAGGACATTTTAAATTGAACAAGAACAACCTCGAGTTTTCTGCTCGAGATTTCCATGCAGTAGCTCTAAACGAGCATCTCAACAAACAAAAAGTAACAAAGTGACAAATTAAGTTTTCCACGAAAACATCACGCAATTTACACTGCACAGAAACATGTTCAAAATGTATTGTAATGACTAGTCAAATTATAAATCAAAAGTAAAAACTCATCTGACAGAAAGCCCAAAAAATAGTACATTGTTTAGGTTTTCCGTTCATGTGGATCTTACATTTAATAAAGTGCAAAGTATTCCTTATCCGTGCTGCTGAACAGAACATAAAACACTATTGGACAGTGGAGAGGTCAACCTGTACAGGGGCAGCCAATGAGAACCCGGGTGGGTAAGTGACGTCATCTACTCTCGACACACTGGCACTGTGATTGGTTGATGGTACAGATGTCATGGTGTCTATTTTGGAACTGGAAGAAGCTACATTATTGGTTGAAAAATGATTATCTTTGATTGGCCCATTGGTGTCATCAACTTCTGTCTGATTGGTTGAAAGGTCAAGAATTGTGTTATCATAGGATGTTTTAAAATTATCATCACCCAATGAAATATCAAGGATGTCACGTAGTCCATCACTGTGTGCACATGCTCCATCAAGTACTTCCGCTTTTATGTCTTTCCCCCAAACTTCTTTTGTGGGTAAAAACAGACCCGCTTCAAATTCCATAGTGTTTCTGCTATGATTCTCGTGGTCTTCTTCAACTCCATAGCCGTTTTCTTCCTGAGATCCCTCCACTACAGACGCCTCACTACTTAAATCTTCTGTAATGTCAATTACAGCACAGAGATCCGAGTCCACTGGTTGCTGCTTGTTCACCGAGAAAAGAACGCTGGATTTGCTTCCAGTATTTTCGGGTATCAAACATCTTGGAGACAAACCAGAGCTATCAGCGTTTGTCTTTTTTCTTTCCGATTCACCAGTATATCCAACGAGGTCACTATTTGCCTTTTGGGATGTATGCGTCTCGTTATTTCCAGGAATTGTCGACCAATCAGCATGAACTCTCTCCTCGTTATTGGCCTCGCTATCAACAGGTTCGTGTGAAACTGGTTTCTCGACACTATTTTGCTCTTTCTCGCTCTTGTCTGGCTCAAGTGGTTCACTTGTTTCCGGTTCTCCAGTTCTTGTGTCGACTATAACACAATCATCATCACTGCTGTTGTTGTTGTTGTCATTATCAAAACCAACGCTATCAATATCCGACATCATATTGGTATTTTCTTCACGGTTCTTTTCATAATTTGTTCTTCCACTGCTACACCCGCTACATCTACTGTCATCAATTGAAATAGCCGATTCATTGCAATTTGATGCTTTTAAGCCTTCGGAGGTTTCATCAATTTCATGATTGACATCTTCAGCGTCCTCATGTGCTGGTTCTCTTTTGGTGCTGTCATCGCGATTGTCATTGGTCGATTCTTGATCACGTGTATCAGCACTTTCAGTTGAGTCTTTGAATGAGCATATTTTGCTCTGACAAATCGGTCTGTTGTAGAAATCTGTAGTGGCTGTATTTGCCACCTCCGTTATGCTGGCAATATGATGAGGAATGCTGAGAGCATGCAGACCTGCGTCCCTCACAAAAGGTAGGCTTTGGAGACTGATTCTGAATAAAGACTGAAGGGGAATCAGCACGCCAGGTCCCGTATCCCATGACAACCTACAGTACGCTCTGTCTGGATCCGGTAAAAACGCTACCGTGGTGATGTGTGGTCGGGTCACGACTGGTGGACGAGTCGCTCCCTTCGTGACGTCATTTGGACTTCCGTTAGGCATGCTCACTGGGCCTTGTGAGGTCACACTGGAGTCCATTAGGTTCTGCGCATGTCCCAAGGAAGATTCTTCAGCCAATGATGTCACGGAATTGTTCTGGTCAATTTCTGGTCCTGGCTCCCGACCGGCAGTTGTTTCTAATTGTTCCACCTCTTGACTTCTTCTTTCTGTATCACCCAGAGAAGACAATGTCCTTGCAAAGTTGATCTCTCTTTCTTGGTTCTGCGGGCTGGTACTTTGGTGTTCATTTTCTTGCTCCAAATATTCCAGTCTCTTTTCTATCGCAGACTCTTCAACTATCCTTGAAGTAGGATTTTTATCTAAGATGTCAACCGATAGTGCCTGTTTCTTTTTGTCAGATTCTTCTAGTTCTTCTATTTCATCATCAGCATCATCAGAATCCTCAGCCCCACTGAGGATGAAGTCATCTCCTGACTCGTAGAAGAAGTCTCCGCGCCCGTCGTCGTCATCCAGCGCCCTGTGGTACCTCTCCTGGAACGCTTTACTCAGCTGGTGCCGCGTCGGTTCAAATAGGTCCTCCGCCAGTAGCAACAGATCATCATCGTCGTCCTCGTCTTGTGCGTCCTCCTCACTTCCGGTGCCACATTCGCCGCCGTCATCATCATCGTTGCTGTCATCGTCAATGTAACTATCATCGTCTTCTACTCCATCAATATCGCTGTGAAGATCATAAATATCATCATCAACAACACCATCATCCATATCATCACCACCACATTCATAAGATATGTCAGCATTTTCTGACACAGTTCTGGTATCACCACATTTAAATTTCCTACAAATAAATCTTGCAGCAGAAACATTTTCACCATATTCTTGGATCTTACCGGGGTTACCTTCCCTGCTTACCTCTACTACCCTGTCACATCCGGTATCGGTGTTGTTGTTGTTGTTGTTGTGGTTGTTGATGTCCAACAACAAAACCGAATCAGTTGTGTCATCAGCGGGTGACGTCTGGTCATTTGTTTTACTTTCTCGATATTTTTCCTGACTTGTGTGCGCATCAGCGTTAACTGTCTTCATTGTGGTTTTCAGATAGACTATATCGTCATTGTGGTCATTATCTCTGTCAATGTTAGGCGAACATCCTATTTTACTGCCCGAAGGCGTTGCTGAATTCATAGCCGTCTGAACATTTGTCTCTGTCATTGTGTCCATTTTATTCAGATTCACACCAATTGCAGCATTCCTCGTTATTTCTGTGACATTTTTCCTTTGACTTGCTTCAGGATCTATGGTCACGACAGTCATGGACTGTTTGAATGGAAAACGCACCAGTTTTACGATGGGCATGGAGATATTAGACTCCCCGCGTTCACGATGGGTTCTCCGCCAATAATCGAGCTGCGTCTCTTTCAGTCTTCCTCGTCCTTTGGAGGTACGTGTTGTCTCGGCTCTTGTTTCACCTATCACTACAATATCAGCATCACTGTTGTCGTCGCTGACTATTGTTTCTGTATTTGTGGAGTAATTGGAAGCTATTCGTAATTTCTTGGCTGCTGTAGGCTCCCCTCCTTCTCCACTTGGAGATCTGGCGTCTGGTGTGGTGGTATTATAAGCGCTGAATGATCTCTTTACTGGTCTTGCTGGAGCAGAAGGTATCTTAAACGGCCAATTGTATGGCCCATCAATGGGTAGTGGATCTTCTGTGTCTATTTCCGACTCAACGTACCCATTTCTTTCACTTCCTTTTTCCGATATTGTGGTACAATTAGCGTCCCCTGAGATTGCATTGGACACACCTGACGTCATTGTCTTCTCGACGTTGACGATGTCGTTGTCGCTCTTGTGAACAATGATGACGCCTTGCTGAAGTCCTGTACTGCCATCAACAACTTTGACCCCTCTGCTCTCTTCTGCGCGTTCTATTTCCTCAACTTCTCTCGTTTTACTTCGCGTCCCATAAGAAAACATTTCAAATACGTCTGTGGTGTTCTTAACTCTCGATGTGCTCTGGGGTTTCGAGTACCTAGTACGTGTGTTGGAGAGGGAATGGAATGTAGTGATGGTCTCAGGGCAGTGTTCCACACAAGCAGGAGAGGATTGCAATACACAACAACGACACTGAGAGGAAGGCGCACAACATCTACTACACCTAATAGTGCTCACAGATTTGGCAGAAGTTGAGACAGAAGAAGTTTTGGCACGCGTTGCCTGCTGATGCTCATGCGCGTGGTGCACGTGACGTGAGTAGCGGCCATGATGTCTCCGTGGCCGGAGAGAACAGTCAGCCACGAGGTGGCGCTGCTGTTGGCGAGAGGAAGCGGAAGTAGAGGAAGAGATGACAGAACTTCCGGTTGCTCCCACCACCGCTGTCATGCGCGTTGGAACATCGATGCCGTAGCTGTCTGTTGAACCGCGCCAAGTACTGGAAACCTGCAAAAGATGGCAGTACTGGCAAGGCTTCCAGTATTGATAGTCACTTACTTGTCTACGCTGTACCATGCTAACTCACTGTTAAGTTACTTGAAAAATGTGAAGACAAAACTATGTGAGAATCTTGAGAGAGAGGAAAGAGAGAGATTAATGTTGTTTGGGAATGCGAGGGGAAACAGTTAAACCTGCCATTACGTCCACCTATCTGTTGTAGCCAGCCAGTTTAATTAGTCAATTCCAACGTGCCAAAAATTGGACCCAGTATTGCCGTTTTGTTAATAACACCATGAACAATTTGTACAAAGTTTACTGATGACTGGTCCTAACAGGTGGTTGGTTGTATTGAGAGGTCTCACTGCTGTATTAGGGAGTCGTGAGGTGCAGCACCTTTTACCATTGTAGTCGCATTCACTTTTTGATTTAAAGGAGAGAATAAGGCCCCGTTTACACCAAGCGTTAGCGTCAACGCTGCGACGACGCTTGCGATATAGCTTTCATTTAAATCAATGGAAACAAATAGTTGCTCCAGAATGGGGTTGCAACCCATTTTGGAGCAACTCCATTGTGGTCAATGAGAGCTGTGTCGCAAGCGTCATCGCAGCGTTGACGCTTGGTGTAAACGGGACCTAATCTAGATTGTGAGTTATTAAATCATGATGTCATTGTTAATAATAATTTTAGTTGCTTACGGAAATGTATGGATTATCTCATTTCTTACTAAGTCAACTTGCTCAAAGCCAGATCAATAAAGGTCTGGTTGCAACGAGTTTATCTCTAATTTTTATCAGTGTAAACCATTATATAATAAACAATAACGTATCTAAATTGGTTCCATTCTGATAACAATCTGCTTTTATGTGTATGTTCTATTTACTCTGTACGACAATTGAAAGACGAAATCACTTCCCGTTACGACTGACCATGCTATATCTCTGAACTTTGATCGAATCATGGTACCGTTTCTGTACTGTACCTGAATGTTTATTTTATTCATGGCGAAGGAAATAAACCTGGTATCGCATTGCATTTCCAATTGAAAAAAAAAAAACTACACATTACCTACGCAGATACACAATCTTTCTTTTTATAGTTTAATACCACCCGTACAGTTCTACAGTTGCCTGTTTTAGGGCTTCCTCACATCAAAACGAGACAACATCGCTGACTAATCAGTTCTCTTTTTTGGTTTTAATGAGGATCAGTGGCAGGAAGTATCAAAGAAAATGATTATTTTCGGGTTTTGGTCAGTGTAAGTGAATCCCGATAAAAGAAATGAGTCTTTGTAAATAAATTCTGATTAGCATCTATTGAGGAGCCATGTTTATTGCCGAGCGTAATATAAGGTCTGTTTGATAATAAAACAGCATCCACGATGATTTCTGGGACCTTTTATATTGATCAGAAATAATCCAGTTGAATTACGAGCACATTTTACAAACCTTTTTCAACATTCGTGCGCATGACTGCCATCCCCTGATGCCAATGTTTTTATTGAAAGACAAGTTTAGTTTGGTACAGGACTCGTAGTATTCTATCATATCAAACAAGGCAATGGCACCCTGGAAACAGAATGGTAATAAATATTCATCTCCTTGAGTGATCAATAGCCCTCAGAACTGCATAAATGTTGCGACAGCACATTTTTACGACCTCACAAACTAATAAATTTTATTAGCACAACAAAATGCAGTCTTTGAATTTTATAAGCATTTAAATGAGCTTTAAACTTCTCCAGTAATAACTGATATGACAGGAATCATCTAATTGAACAAAAGTTTTCACTGGGCTAATTTTGATATATTTCGGGCGAAAACTAAATTTTACCTCTTCATCCAAATGGGTGCCTTCAAGGTCAAAAGTTCTGAACTGAACTCTTCGTAAAATTTCCTCAAAAGTATCACAATGCTTGTAATCGATACGCTCACCTACAAAAAGTGTCAGTGTGAAATAAAAGCTTGTAAGTCCAGATTTACTCCATGACATGTACAGTCACATTCCAGTTCGCTTTAAACCAGGTACAGTATGTAGCAAGAAAAAAATAGACGTGTACCTTTCAATGTCAATGTCTCATTACGATCACAGAAATCGTTGATCCCCTGAAACGAATAAATGCATATGTAGATGATGTGATATCAGTTTCTATGTTTCAATGCTTCAAAGTGTAAAACATCATGACAACAATGATGTTTGAACTTAAGAATCGATGGTATTGTCTGCAAATACGGTGTACCATATGATCTACGGCTACATTGCATTATGCAGCATAGCAAACGTCATAAATTCTGATCCGCGGTCACCTTATCAACCGTCACTTACATTAAGGGCGTTTGTCATTGATGTTTACATTTTGTATTTTACATTTTAATAATTTCAGTGGTGACCATTCCATCACTAACAAGAAGCCCATGGGCTTTATGCAGAGCTGTTGTGACTTAAGTATATATTTTATTTATTCTTTATAACTATTA
>JBCAUG010300636.1:0-17594 GCA_038406175.1 Haplosyllis leylae | reverse complement strand
CCCCCCCCCCCTGTGGACAGACAGACGCCTGTGAAAACAGTACCTTCCCGTCGTACTACGTACGCGGGCGGTAATAACCAAACCAAATACCTTGGATGATTCGTATCTGAACCCTGTTGTTCAAACAGGTTCAGGTGACTTATCTTCCTTTAATGCTTACAATTTTCTGTTCATCTCGCATGAATTTGAATAATGTACACAAAATAATTACACGAAATCTTGCAAAATCCCCTCTATTACGGAATCACAACTGTCCAAACAGCTTTATCACAAACAAGAATGTTGATCAACATTGTGTCGTACCGCATGAGTTTGCTCGTACTTGGTATCGTTTTTGAGTGTTTTGGGTGGGTATCTGGGTGGGTGATATATGGGGAGGGGTGGGGGTGTATGTGGCCTCAAGAAATATATTTTTTGTCTGAATTTGTATCAAGCCAAATCTGGTGTTACCTTATTTTGCATGAAGGTGGGTAGTCCTACTAACGCCCAGACACTACAGTGACCAGATGAGTCGCTCCGCTGATTGAGGTGGCGCGACTAAAGAAAGCGAAAGCTTATCAAAGGCCAACCACCGGCACCCCGTGGTCCTTGCACTAAATTCTCTCAACCTGGAAAAAGTTTCACATTTGAAATTGCTACAATGGATATGACAGCAGTTTTGTCAAAAATGTCAAGAAAGCCCAATTGCAATTTAATTAATTGTGAAAAATTGTTCAGAAAATTGGCATATATCTCATCGAAAGTTATTCTTCTATTACAACATCACAGACAACTCGCTTTTTCAATAAAAATACTGGTGTCATTTATCACCAATGACATAAGTTATGTGGGCCATATTCTATCATGAAATTGGAAGTTTCACCTGACTTGAAGATCAGATCGGCACTTATTTTAACATCACTATTATTCGAATAAAAAAGTATTTTTGGATGGATTGAAATCAATTGAATGCTGATATTTTTTGCACTCTTTTCGATCTCAGAATTCCCGGACGTTGATCCATTGCGGACGCTTAATTTTAAGAAATTTTACACATTCTTATCCTGCACTTCCTGTGAAGAATGTTTCATGACGTAGATGGCTAGACCGTGTGTCCACTACATACTAATGAAGTTAGTCCACTTAAGGTGGTAATTATCTTACTTCAATAGAATGACGCATTCGCTTGACTTCGTACAGTCAAAGATACTTGGGGAGTCCAAAACACATGATTAACTGCGTGTCTGAAACTTGGTAATAATCACAATTGGTAATGAAAAACAACAATTCTCTTTGAATTTGATGCCTACGACTAATAAAATCTGTAGTTCTTGCACTGGTAGCTTGTCATCATGACTCGGCAGTTACTTTGGATGATACTCGTTTTCTACGTGCAATGTGCTGGTACTCCTCCGCACTAAAGCTCAGTTTACACTTGACGTCTGCGTCAAGTTTTGCATTGAGTGAATGGTGACACAAACGCACATGCAGAGAATGGGATTCAAACCCATTCTCTGCATCGTTTGCGTCAACATCAACACAATGTTGATAAAGCCACTGTCTATTTGAAGACATTACCAATAACAAGTAATGGCATTTGTTTGTAACCAGGAAATTAAACCGGATGAGCACGTTAAATACTTAACCGTAAACTTGTTCTGTTAACACCTCCATTTGAAAACTAATTCTCGTTAATTTAGTCCTTTTAGTTGATGTTAAAAATACCCAACCTTTTAAACACAAAAGTACTGAAATGTCACTGCTTTTCACTTCTCCTTTACCTCTTGCTGAATTGATTTGGTAATTTCTGACTATTTGCTGTCCATGTAATATCAAGTCTACTTGGTTGTATAATGAACTTGCTTATATATCTAACACGTCGAAAAAGCGAAAAACCTAAAAAGATTCAAGAAAAAAAAAAGAAAGAAACCGGAAACAAAAATAACACTTGCCCAATTAATGATGTGTACCTACCAACAAGGGTACGAAAATATGACCAAATCGACATCATGAACTTTAATCACGAAAATCGCAATCGATTCTTAAAGGTCACGTAAAAATCATTATTTGATTTGTGTCAGATAATACACCCTGAGGTACGCGGACTGAAAAAATACCCAAAACATTCGGCGCGTGATAATACAGATATAACAATACTCATTTGAAGAAAATTGTGCATTATTATTTTCATTTTTTCAATGTTTTCAAAGGTTTTAAATAAATAAAATGTTCACAGAGCTATTTCATCTACAGTCTCTACATGATGGTTTACTTGTCAACCTCTGGACTTTCTTCCGTTTCCATGGGTTGTTCGGTGTCGAAGCAGATCGGCTGGCATTCTAACGTTCGCAAATTTACTAGTACGCACGTCTGAGTCTGAGAAAAGCGTGGAATACACAACAGTCGTACCTCTTGTCCTCCCTCACCTGTAATAAAATTGCCTTTTTTATTTAATTCTATTGATCTTATGTAATGTACGACACGTTTTAACTTGTCGACCTTGCCTTATCTTTTGACATTAACACGTTATCAATATTTTTAGAGGCAATGCAGTAAGCACTGGACCATTGGCCCGCCACCTCCCGACTTGGTTCACATTCGAAGATCCATTTAATTAAAGAATTGAAATCTTCTAAAATCTAGCTTCTTATGAATTTCGTTTTTGATCTGAGCCACTTAAATTTTATTCGCACCACCCCATTCGTTTGTCTCTGTCCCGTAAGGGCCACTCCACTTCCGAAACTTGACATCATCCCTGTTTTTTACCTAAATATCTGCTGATATTTACACTGCTTCAATTAATGTATATGACTAATTTATATTTATTACCGACCGCGTACGTAGTACGAGAGGAGGTAATGTTTTCACAGGTGTCTGTCCGTCCACAAGGGGGGCGGGGGTACCCAGTCCAGCCAGGGGGTCAGGGAGGCTGGGGGCCAGGGGGTGGGGTGGGGGGTACCCAGTCCAGCTGTGGGGGGCAGGGGGTACCCAGTCCAGCCAGAGGGGGGTGGGCAGTACCCAGTCCAGCCAGGGGTACCCGCCCCGCCCCCTCCCTCCTCCCCCCTGGAAAAAAATTTTGAAATTTTTTTTTTTAATTAAATTTTTTTTTTAGATTTTTTTTTACCCCTTGGGATAGGTTTGCTACGCCGCAGTCGGTATGCCTCTTGCGTTCACGCAGGAGGACTTTCTTGTTCTAATAAAATTCTGACTTGACTTACAATGCTAAAACTTTGTTTCAAGGCAAAAGGCCCGAACATGAACATATCTTGCCGCTGGCCCCACAACGTCAAAAACTGCTTTTTGAAACATTTGATAAACATTTAATTAATTTAATCACTTTATTGACTTAATTTCAGGTGTAAACAAAGTATTTGTAACATCGTCTTCCTTCCTAAAGATCGGTCATCAAGTCAGAGGTTAAAGGGGTCTTTCTGTAAGTTGACAAATGACAACGAACTGTAAGATATAGTAGTATTGCATATCTTGTTCACTTTCTCCATTAATATTCTATATCAATTACTTTAAAAGGTGAAATTAAATTCCGTTTATAAATTTGTTCTGGCCGCACAAGATGTTTTACTGGGTTACAAAAAAGCCACCCATTAGACTTGTAGTAAGTTGCCATTTCCTTCTTCCTTGTTCCGTTTTTCTTTCCGTTACTTTCCAGTGAGATGGGACCGAGAAAACCTGGAATCTCTCTAGCGTGCTCACTTTCGAAGGATAGCTGTGATCAGCGATCAGGAAATTATTCTTGTAATAAGAGGAAAAGATCGCAAAGTGTACAATAAGCGGTTAGACAACTTCAATCTTCTCCCTTACAAGAGCACCTGTATGTTTTGCAGCTTACATTGAATAACCATTTTGTATCATATGCTGAACGAGCAGGAAACAAGTGTCTCCTTTCGTCCCAAAGAAAACGGGTTACCCGTTAGAAACACCTGCCTTAACCTTTAAGTTAATTATCCTTTCACTGCCCCTCAAGGAATTTCTAAAATGTAAAGTTCCACGTTTTCCAATTAAGTTATACCTTATCGAGTTATTCGACAAATCCTTTATCAGACAATAGGTACGGAGAGGGATTTGATAGAATTTGTGAACTAGCATTCGTTCCATATTCTGCTCACTTCATCTCACAAACTTACTTACTTTCAGCTTCCAGAATCCATTTCACCGGCAGTTGACAGTAGTTACTCTCTCAATACCATAGATTCTACAGAAATAAACCACCCTACAAGTTCTCACATTCTTGTCTCGCACTTTCTTTGATGAATATTTTACAGTGCAGCTGACCAGACTTTGTGTCCACAACACAGTGATAAAGAAGCACAAATCTATTCAAGCTTTTGTAATTAGAAAGACAACCCGACGTTACACAAGGCAAATGCTTTACAAAGGGGGAGTCCATTTAGAATTCTTTGCAAAAATCTTAGCTCTACTTTGTGAAAGTCTTGTATTCTCCTGAAGGCAAACTCACGATGCAAGAAAAAGAAATACTTCAAAATTGTCATCTCCAAACTATTTTTTATTTTGCGTGCATAGGAAGTAAATAGTGACACATTCAATGATTTTTAACCTGGCAAAATCCATTTGATTGTATTGAGTACCAGAAATACAATATTTTGTACAATGTCAGAGCCAGGAAACTCGAAATGTGCCATTGTTTAATGACGACAAGCTGAAAGAAGCACTTAGCCCAACAGCAATGTTCTTTGAATGACACCACGTTTCTTGATAGATATGCAGTAGGAATGTAATGAATCTGATGATGCTAATTACAAGACTATGAACACTACACGTTCCTGATGCAATCAATTAGTTATCTATTCTTAGACAGCATACATCATTCAAAAGTTGCATTAGAAAGAGAAGAAGCTCCAACCATGGACTACCGTCAATTACAGCTTCTTTTCCCAGCGAAGCCGTCGCCTATACTTAAGAGTTGGTAACTGATGTCTGTATCAAATACCTTTTCATCAGTTCCTTCCTGATGGACATTTTATTAGCACTTTAAAGCAAAAGATTCCATGATGGTTCACAGTGAGCAATCAATCAAATTAAACTTATCATTACGACCCAAGGACCAATCTAACCTGGTCATGTCAATGTCAGGTATTTCACAAGAATTCTTTTTTTCTACCAAGTACGTAAACCGTACACCTGCTTTCCGATAACATATCTGTGAATTATTTAAGTTCCCATGATCAGTCGTTGGATTTTTAGTTCACAGTTCAATCATTAATTTCCTTCCGTCGGAAATAAAGCAAGTTTAAATGCATTGGAGTTGAACGATCTCTCTCAAAAAAAATGTGTCCACAAAATTGTTCTTTTTTTGTGTCGGATTTTTAGTCCAATAATTTTGTGGTTGATCAAACCTATATAGAATGTTGACTTTATGCAAATAGCTTGTCCTTAAAACAGTTTTCGCTGACAATAATTGTGAACCAAGATAGAAATGTAATTGACCTTTGAATGTTTCGCAAAAATAATTTTCTCTTCCCACTGCCAATCACAAAATTCATCACAAACAAATGAAATTTACTGACGCTGTAGTAGTAGTAACTTGCGTTTGATTTAATTTCTTGCATTTTACATGAAGTCTCGATTCGCTGAATATATCTAAATGTCCTGACTGAAGAGATCTTGCTACAATTTTGTAGAAACCAGACAACAGCAACATAACACGAACGCTTACCAGCGTTGTGTCGTGGCCAATCCAATTCTGTGATTTAATTTAACTATTACTTTGCTTTACCTAGGTAGATGGAAGAGATAAACTGATTAAGATACAAAGAGTTATGATGAGATTAAACAATATGGAGATGAAGACTGAGATGTGAGATGAAGAGTGCCTTGGGGGGGGGAGCAGGCAAGAGGGGGTGTCCCAAAATGTATCAAAGCCAATATCTGAAGAGAACCAAGATTATGGGGAGAAGGGAAGGGGGTCCCCAAATGTCTAAGTTGCTCACAATGTCCCAAAACATATTTTGATTTTGGAATTTTTGAAATCCGATGAAATTTTTGAAATTGGAAAACTTTTATAGTGGTCACAAGCAAGCAACCTTACTAAGGCACGCACGGACCATAGTCACCAGATAAGTCGTTCAGCTCTTTAAGAGACTGCTCGACTGAAAAGGCACCACTAACCTGTCGGTGCCCTGGTGTGATGCTGAAATCTTCCTTACCTTTAAACACCTTTGTCTGAAACTTGGGTTGGTTCGCAGCAAAGTAGACATGTGGACAAGTATGCAGCATAAATGGATCTTCATTATAATATGGATAGCATCCTATAATAAAACACATATGACAATCTACTACTATTGTAAGGAGTATCCGAGTTTTACTACGCGTTCACTGATCGAATTCCCATGAAAATTGTAATACTTTGAAACTAACAGAAAACCAGGAAACAAGCAAAAAAAGATTTCTCGAAAGTAAACACCGAAAATTCTTCCAATCTTTCTTAAAATTCAAGCAATTGCCTTTACATAAATTCTGTATTTATTCAACAAATCAACTAAATAATCTGATATTGACCATCGAATGGAATTCGATAAGACTAGGTGGTCCTGTCCATGAAATAGTGACCAAAACTACACACAAAACTTTGCCAGGGGGACGGTAGGGGGCATGGTGGGGGTTTAACCGATGGGGGAGGTGTCAAGACGATGGGGGGTGGGCTCTTGAGGGTAGTTCACTATTTCTGCTAATTTTGGATTTTGATGAATAATTATTTGTCAAAATGGTCCTTAATACATTTTAATGTGCCAAAATGTTGAAAATTTGGACCCCACAAGGCCCAAAATATGCTGAGGTGATTTGAACATACCAAAATGATACATTGGTAATACTGATAAGATTTTTACTAGAACCTGACTCAAGACAGGTCTGGATCTGTGGAGGAATTGCAACCACACCACCTCTTAGCATAAAAGACACTACGTTCTCATAATTTGCTAGTTTTTAGAGCTTTATGATGTTAACTGAACATTCACACTTTTTTTTTTTTTTTGACACAATTATTTAAACTACTTTAGTCTGGCACCAAACTATTTTTTTCTTTGAGAACACAGATGGTTCCATGCTCATTATTATTCATCACATGCAGACATACCATGTCAATTGTGCCCTGACAAGTTTGCAAGGTGTCTGCAAGCAGTCACTGTCATTATGGTGTGTCTGCAAGCAGTCACTGTCATTATGGTGCCACTAAGTTTAAATAATAAGGTGACACTGGTATTCCATTCGATAGACCTGTTGCCAAGACTTGGGCTGCTTTATTCTTGAGCTTTTGGTTGCTTTATAGAAACACATGAAAATTAAATAAATTCAGCAAATTACCTAAAGTATCGGGTGCTGTGGGTGCTAGGTGGCACCAGTTTAGTGTCTTCTCCAGGATATCTAAGCGATCATCTAGTTTACTGAATTTGTAGATGTCATTTACCGGCTGCCCAGATGATCCCAAAAATCTACCAAACAATATGACTGTAGCATTTTATTTTCATCATTTCAAAAGTAATTATGGGTTTGGTTACAATTTTAGTGTCGACTCCGCAGGCTACATCTCATCATCTACAAGTTTTTGATTCTCAAAAAGGAACATATTCAAGCTTGGCTCACGAATTTTATGCCTTAATTCCTTCTTACCTTATCCCATCAATGCAACATTCGTATGGATTTGTAACACAGTTCAGTGTTGGATACATGGATGTTTGAGGAAGCATGCACTTGTGCAATGGTTGTTGCGGGAGTGTAAAGTTAGCTGGGTCGAACTCTCCTGGCATGATATCCAAGTCCATACAGGCCTGGAATGACAACACTACTGTAAACAAGCAACCAACCAATCGGTTGTAACTGTATTTGAACGTGTTCTAACACTGTGCCCGTGAAGCAAGAAACCAAAAGTACCTCATACTTACTGCAAGTTGTATTAAATTATCATCCAACGCCTTGATAGCCTCTATACTTCCAGCTGCTGTTTTCTTTGTTAAATATTTCGCCTGCGCAAACAAAAACTACACTGTGTAACTTTCTTTTAGTAGTCACATGCAAACGTCTTTACAGGGTTGCCACACTCTCAACATAAAACAGCCTTTATTTTCTCTGTGCTCTTAGTTTTTGGCTCATTTGGCACATGTGCCGAAATGAACCTTTGTAATCATGATTTGTCTGTTGTCTGTCAACATGGTCATTGTTGTCGCTGTCGTCGTCAGTATCTGTGAACTTCTCATTGGATATTTCTGGTTTGAAATGACATTTAAAGTGGCATTGGGAATGTTTTCAAATGACATTTGATATGAGATTTCAAAATTACATAGGAAATAACATTTTGAAGTGATATTTAAGAGGACATTTTAAAATGACAGAAGACTGAGATTTCAAAATTACATAGGAAATAACATTTTGAAGTGATATTTAAGATGACATTTTAAAATGACAGAAGACTATGGAATTTCATATTTCACACTTTGACAACACATTTCACAATTTAATAGTTTGACTTCATAGTATGATGTTGTCAGGGAATGATGTGATATGTTTATGTTATTTGTTCGGACCAATCAGCAATAAGTTTAAGTACAACAGCCAATCAAGATATACAGTGATGCTGTCATAGGTTGTTTGAGCACTGCAATCGACAAATCAGTATTCCTATGTCTTGTCGCTCTTTGTATAATTTTTTATCTTTATCTTTTAAATGCAATAAATAGGTCATACTGCACGACATGGTATTACAGATACTGTTGCATCTACTACAGTAACTCTTGGGTTTACCTTGGTTATGCTTTCCTTATCCTGAGTTGAGCTACTCAGACTGTTACCGCACACTACAAGTCTCACAACACTGGCTGTGGCTTTTTGCTCTTCTTCATCTCCCAGTTGCCCAGTCAGTAAATCTATCATGAGCTGAATAGGCAAGAGGTTGTCTGTCTTATAACCCGTTTCTAACCCAGACACAAATGCAACATACCTGCAAGTAAAACTGTATTAAGTATTCCACAACAGACAATGATAACGATTGTCTATGCGAGGAACCAGTTTACCAAAAGTGCAAACTCTGCAGAAAAAAGTGCAATTTCTCCTACAGTTTCTAATTGGTAAGGAAATAATCTGAAAGTTTAGAAATATAACCTGTCTTCATCTATGACAGGTCTTGGTTCCTGCCCTGGTAACGGTTGAAAACAAACATCTTCAACATGGAATTTGCCTCTATCGTCTTCAGGTTCTTTTCCTAATAAACCCACTATAACACCTGAAACAAAGTATCACATACAACATACACAGTGACAAGTACAAGTAAAAGAAAAATTTAAAAAGCACAGAAAAAAGTATAATGATTAAAATCTAATGCCAGTCAGTAATAATAGTAATAAATATTTGTCACTTTTGTACCTGTAACATACTGCTGAACATCCAACTCGCCTCTCAGTGCTATTCTCTGCAGTTCATCTTCCAAAATCAATTCATCTGACTCGTCAAAATAACGTTCTTTACTCGGCGGCATGATCAAAGCATGCTGCAAAGGAGAACATCAAGATCCTCAAAGAAGGAAAGAAGATATGACTCTTTCAGCTTCAGAGTATCTGATCCCATTCGAAGCTGGAACTTGAAATTCCATTCCCACCAATAATTATTACATAGTTTATTCACAGAATTCGTGCTGAATGGTCCTTATTACGGCAGGGTTCCCACTTCTTCCCATCGAAAAACTTGCCCAGATTTTGCCATTTTTCATCGACTTTCTCCAGATAATCTTAAAGCTATTTTTCTTACAATAATAGGCCGAAGCTAGCATTTTGGTAATATTACCTCTTCGCTGATTTCCTTCAAAATACTTGGCTTCAACTCCATTTTCTTGAAAAGAGTTCCAATTACGATGCATCGTTCATCAGTTTGAAGCTCGAACAACTTTTTGATTGGAATATCAGTACCTGTAACGAAAAAAAAAATCAGAAACAAATTCCTTCCGTGTTCCGGTAAAAAACAAGCCAAATTGTTACCATTCATATCTTATTTGTGGAGATCTAGATCGTTGCTCAGTATTGAAGTTGGAACACTTGGATCCACTAATATACGAGTGCATGATAACCCTTCAGAGCCTTTGAAAACTCATGGGATTCATCATGGGAAATCTACTCTTTGTTTGTTGATGGGTATCTGGCAATCCTTTATTATGCAAACACTCCACAACCCCCCCCCCCCCGAAAGGCGTAAATATTCAGGACGACGCTGCCCAAAATGACAGCCAGTTCTAGATCTAGATCAAGATCTAAATCTAGTTTTACTTCTTGTGAGTGGGACCCAGTCATAGGCGGTATCCCGATTGCGATTGAATTTACACACGGAAAAATCACCTTAAATCCCCAATAATAAGGGTGAGACCGACACGTATTTTAAATCACACTCGTGTTACCGCCTATGGACTCAGTGTAATTTATTTGTAAATTGTTCATGCAACATTATTACTTACTCCATTTCTTCTTCACTTCTTCCTCGACCTTCTTTCTTGAGCTCAGCAATCTTTCTGCGTAAATATGTGCATACTGACGTTGGAAATTCTTCTCTTTCAATAGAAATTTTAGTGAATGATCTTCGTATTTTGAGGAGTGTCTGGTAAATGAAGCTGGATTTTCAGATGGATCTGACAATAGTTTACCAGCATCTGTTAACTTCTTTTCTCCTGCATATAACATCTTAGTTATATAAAGCAACAATTGTATCTTGAAATTCGTACAAATGAGCTACAGACTTCCTTAAAACACTGTAAAACTTCTTTTCAATAAAAATATCCCCTTCCCGCCACCATGTCAAAATTTGGTTGCTACTCCAATAAATGGCAAAACATCATGATCACTCAAGCCATTCCATCAATTGTGTGTCAAAATATCACAAAAATTCAGAATTGTAAGAGTATAGGTGATGTAAGGAAGTGAACCTATGGTTACTTTCCTTTTAAAAATGGGCAAAATATAGGCTGACACTGCCGATTTCTTTTAAAAACAGCCATGAAGCTGGGCGATAATATAGATCCACAGTGAAAACTTCTGACAAAGAAAATGACTCTCAAATTTAAATGATCCGGCGGAATATAACATACATGTGTATCCTTGTCGACTATAGAAGATGGGTAGCCAGCTCCAAGAGTAACCACAATGCCCAGAAATCACTCTTGCTTATCCATCCAGTCCTACCCAGGACTCGTCAAATAGATGTAACCTCATTTAGAAACTAGGACCACCAAGCTCCAAAAATTAACTCGATTTCTACTCATATTGCACCCTTCGAAACGGTACCTTAAATGTATATCAAACTCCTACTGAGCCCCAACGACCAATTTATTTCATCATTATGTGAAACTCCAATCGCAGTTTTTCCCACTTAAGTCCCCAAATTGACAAGAAGAAAAGCTTTTGAGTTAATTGCTGGACAAATAATAATATCCAAGTTATAATTTTTCTTTATATTTATTTCAAATGGGTGACACTGATAAAAATTGTTTCATTTAACAATCGACTAAAATAGCTCGTGCATTTGGCTTTTGAATCCGCAATAAAAATGTTGTGCTGGCACAGAATTGCTTATTCACAATGAGCACTTGTCCCGTTCTTCAATAGCCTGACAATTTCCCAGCTAATTTCCATTTGAAATGACTTCATAAAAAATGTAATGTAAATGTGGAACACGAATAGTACTGTTTCTCTGCCACTCAATGTGAAGCAGCTTTCACTGTGACGTTAATCTAGGCTATGTTATGAGAAAGCATTCTTCTGGTCACTACTGCTCAGATAAAGTGATGAACATAATAACAATATTTTCAGAATTATTTGCAGCGGTATTTACATCGTAACATGATACATTGATGGATGTATTTACAATGAAACAATGTTATTTACAATGCCAAAGAAATAAAGAGAGTATTGATCTGAACTTTCATGTCGGAAACAATAACCGAAACTATTTTACTCTGAAATCAACTTAAGCTAACAAAAGAACATTTTGCGCAAAAGTTACTGAATGTCATGATACAATCAATTAAGGCCCACGATTATTTGAGGTACGTGGGACATAATATCCTTTATGAACCGAATAATAAATTAATAGTAATCTTGTAGCTTTGAACAACCATAAACAAGAAATACAAATAATATGTTTGTACAGTATAAATTATGTATATTTTCACAATACATTATTTTGAAATGTATAGTAAAGGTGGTGATCATGCTTTAAAACATTTAACTACCAAGCCAATATTGCACACCATCTCATGTGCTTCACTGCCAGTGAATTTTAACAAGAATTAAAGCAGGATGTCCCAAAAAGCAGGCTTTCTTTTTTATTACTTGATATATTTGTAACTTTTAGTAGGACCGCGTCAAAATGTAACAGCTGTATCTATGATCGCCAAAATGAAAATGTTTAGTACACTACGCCATTTATGAAAAATAAATACGTGGTACAAAAGTGGATACAAATTCTTTTGCGATCTTCTTCGCACACATCACTACTTATCCCTGCACTGAAGTACAAACAGTTTGACTAGAGGATATGTTGGTAGTAGTTATCATCATGGGGCGAGTTGAAGTCATATTCTGTTTACGTTATAGCAATTAGGATATATTTGGTTTGGACATCACTTCTGAACTAAGTCCAAAACGTTTGCCCGAAGTAAAAAACAAATCGCCTTTTCCAAATAAGCCAATGTCAGAGCAAGCACAGGTATTCACTGTAGTGCGGCATGGTGTATACTATCGACAGAAAATTACTTTCCAAAATGAAATGTGTCACTATATTCCCTCTAAAACCGTTACATGAAAACCACAGGCCTTCGGGACGAACAAAATTATGGATGCTCTGAAAGGAGCAGTATGCAATTCAATGCATAAACAGGTTAACACGATTTTCAAGAAACCTCGAGACGTACTCAATATTCCTCTCAGGTACTACGCTGGCTATCAACTAACGATAAGGCCCCGTCCTCCTAGTAGCAGATTGGAGTCACTAGTATTCTTTCCTATACAGCTATTTTAACAAAACCTTGCTGTGTGTTGGTGGAACCTGTGGAGGTAGGTCCGGAGGCTGTAGTTGATGACCCACGGTGTAGCCTTTTAGCCCTGAAATAACAATCGGTGAAGTTGCGATTAGTTAACTACATTTGACTGATATCAGATAAACATGTCTCCAATTAATTTTGAACGATCAAAGCATTATGTTGCGATTCAACTTCATGAATTCCTGAAACCCAAGTTTTTAAAATCTTCATTCACAAAATTTTAAGACGAATTGAACTAAGTGCAGAATATTTTTGGCAAGATGATTTTCGTTGGCATGAAAATGAAGTGTCCAGGTTTTACCAAAAATCTCTGCAGAACATTAAAACACAGTAAGAACTACTTCATAAAAACTACTTCATAAAAAGGTGGTTGGTTGCCAAGATCATAATGCCAATAATAATGCACATACAAGGCCACGGTCACGTCTGATGGTCGGTCACATTCCAAAAATTGTTTGCTTTGTTACTATATTTATTTCTGTCATATCACACACTCTCAAGACACAAAGAAACTCTAGTGCTTACAGGCTGACACTAAGCTACACATCACAGATGTCACGATGTTTCATATATTGCTTGCAAAAAGATGATTCGTCAAGTGAACACAGGGTAATGAAACTGCTAAAATTTGTCTTTTATCAAAATGAAAAAAAAAACAGATACGAATTCGGTGCATAACATTCTACACTTAAATATTAAAGAACCTGTTGCCACGAGATCCTGTCCTTATGTCAGACCTAGTGAGAAAGTTAAAAAAATTACTCCAAAGATCTACACAAGTTTACGAGCATGTATAAAAGTTATCTTTATGAAATACATGGCTCTGATACAAACACAACTGTCACACATAAATAAAAGTTTCGTATTTTCGAAGGGCGATTTTTCAAAACATTATTGTTCGCAATTTAAAAAGAAAAAGATGTAAACTCCCACCCTTCAAAAACACGACTCTGAAAAGGGATAGAAATCCACATGCACCAGGATGGAATAACATGTATGGGATAGAACAAGGACTTAGCAAAGACATTACGTTGTAAGTGAAGAAAGTCTACAGAAGAAAATGTCTCGTTATTTCCCATCAAAATGCATGTTAATTCAGTATGACATCTGCAATCCCAATGCATTCGTTTCACATGGGGAATACCTGATCGGCCAGAGATTAAGAGATCGGCTGTGGACTAGAATTATCGGGTGAATTGGGACTTGTCTGTCCATTCAGGAATGATGGCAACTTCAAGAAGTCTGGCCAACTGAAGAAAAGTGAGATTATGGATGAAACCAATCAAATACCTAGACAAAATCAAAAACGATAACGGGAGACGTGAAAAACCTATTGAAAGGTGAAAGAACCGCATCCCTTCTTACATTTCGAATCATGTATTTATTACGTAGCTGATGTTTACCTTCCACATTGTATACTTTCCCATGGAAACTCGCTATATCAAGGGAAATAAGCAGTTTCAGCAACGTTTAAATGGCTTAATCAGAAACCATAAGAATCAGTTGTAGTGTCATTACAGCTTAGCAGTGAAGCAAACAAAATACAGTGAGTCTTGTGCAATGTATCACAGTTCACGCAGCTTGCAATTTGAAAGACTTCACTCGTTTTAAGAGAACGTACTATAGTCTTACGAGTTTTTTTTCAGACTTGTTACAGAGTATCATTACCTCGGTGAATTTATTGGACTATTTAATCCCGTCTTCGTTCTTGTCGGCTGATCTTTCACAAAATTCCTACATGACGCTAATTTGGACTCCAAAGCCTGCAACACAATCAGCCATGTATTTTCATTATTATTTCGTGCAATCATATTTGCTTGTGAATAACAATTTTAAAATTAGTAACAAGGAAAGAAGAAGCACTCAGTTCTGTAGTTTTCAACATAAAATAATGATAGAAAGGTAATGACTCACCCCAACTTTTCGTAATAAGTCACCAACAATGTTTAATGCAGATATTCTGGCTGACGGCGTGAGAGGAGTTCCTCCATTCTGGCTTAATACTGTAATTAAATTGATGCATCTATTAAAATTGTTAACATTGGTTGAAATGCCGAACAGATCCAAGAAAACAACACACTTCACATTACGATAGTGATTTTTTTCCATGCGTGTGGAAAATTATAGAATGAACCAGGCTTGATATACTTACTCTGTTGTCTGAGAGGAGTATTTGAAGGTGTAATAAAGTCGTTATTGTGTTGCTCTGTTAATTTGTTTGAATCTACAGGAGACTCTGTCGGTATTATGGCCGGCTTCTCAAAACCAGGCGATTTTGGTTCCTTCGGACTTGGCTTTTTAGTTACATCTATTTCTTGTCGTAAATCTGAAACAAAAATACTTTCGGATATTCCTTTCTCAACACTTTCAACTAATATTTGTTTCTTTGTTCATGGACCAACTCTTTTCAACCTACCAGATACAATACCAGAAGAATTTAAACACAATTCTCATAGTTGAAAGGATCGAAGCATAGGAAAGTTATTTGTTCACTTACCTCTGGCTTCATCCTTTAACCGTTGTACTGTTATGGCCAACTGGTCTTTTTCTTCTAATTCATTTTCTAAGAAGGCATTTCTTTCTATTGCCTGACAAAATAATAAACGATAAATTAAGACAAATAAATCTTTTTACTAATGGCTGATCTCTTTCAGAATATTTTCAGAAACAGTAACAATTAAAATGTGAAAAATTTTACCTGATTTAGCCTAGATTCAAAATCTTCTAACGATACAACAGTAGCTCTGCAATGAAAAATTCCTTTATGACATGACAAAGCAATAACTTAGCTTCGGTCCATTTTACCAAATTCTATGGTATCATTACTTTGGAACACCTTCTTGCAACAAAAATACCTTCACCATGCCAGATCATTGCTTTCATAAGTTTTCCGAAATCCTTACGAAAGAGATACGGTGACACTGGTACGTAACTTTAGTCACTCGCCTTGCTTGATTACTAGGTTACCCAAACAGCGGAGCATTGCATATTTTAGCTTCAAAACATTCAGTTAAAATTATAATTCATAAAGCGACGGCTGTAGTAATCATTTGTCTGCTAGCCGGTGGATGTTTTTTTTTCTTTCTGACTTGCCTACTGGGCATCTGGGGTCAAAGGCGTGAAGTGACAGCCATACTGGATCGTCTTTTTGGGTGTTTGTCTGACTTGCATGTCATATCACCGTGGCATCTATCGTGACCGGTTGGTTTCTTCTGCAAGCTCTTAAATCTTACAGATCGATGTTCCGAAACCTTGTCACTTGTATCAAAACCAACATGGTCACTACCTCATTAGGCGTAAGAAACTATCCACCACATCCTCAAGAGCACGATAATTACTCTTAACCGACAACACCAATTAGTAAAATTACCTATTTTCACCGGGCAACCATCTCATTCAATCAATGAAAACACTTGTAAACAGGGTCAATACTGGGTTCTCGATACACACTTTAACAAGTGGTAAAGTGCTGATTAAAGGTAGGTATTGTGTCAATATTTGAACATATTTAATTGGTTTCCACCATAAAATCCTTGGTAAACTTACACATCCTAGAAGTACAAGTTCCCACAAGATGTGTACATTTAAGTACATGCATCTAATTATCTTAATCACATGGCCCAGATACATGCAGAAGAAACTGCACAATTGACGTATTGTTGAACTGAAAATTAATTCACCATGTTTGAAAAAATCGGTGTTCAAAATGTAAAGTAGGATGAAATCCATGTGAACTGATTATTGTATACCATATGTAGTAGCTTTTGCTTTTTCCGAAGAGACCATCAAAAATGTGCAGAGATGGGGTTTCCTTTATTTAAAATGTAAGATGCTTGAGTAATAGGAAGAAGTAAGAACACTTCATACTGACATCGGTCCGTTGCAGTTCTTTGAAAGTGAGTGAGATTTTTATGTGCTACAGTCATTTTCCCTCAATCTCCACTTGTATTGCCAGTTTACTTGATAGAGATAGAGGCATGTAAAGTAATGTTAATTAAATGACACTTAGAACTGAAAATTTTCTGTTCTGTTCCTTTTTTTCTCTCATGAAGGTCTGTGGCTGGTGAATAAATTCGTGAAGCAATAAATCTTACGCAGGTAAGTGTCTCTAATTTCATATTTTCAGCTGCTAATACCTGATTACATTCTCGACTTTCATACCTAGCTGTGGTCAACTCATTTGGCCCATTATTTAATATTTACCTTTTAGCTCTTTCTAAGTCATCATTTGTCTGTTCCAACTCTCGGATGTACTTCTGTAATTCATCTTTGTAAGCCTTTACTTGTGCAAGTTCATCTTCAAGTTCTGTGACCTGTTTGTGGTATGTTGACTGTGAGCTTTCCACCTTTTCCTGTTAACAAAATACCAGAACACGTGTGAGAATTAAGCAAAACGTGAATTCCACATACATGAACATATAACGAAAATTGTTATACTCAGTGGCGGGTCCAGGATTTCCCGGACAGGGGGGGGGAGGGGGCGCCAACCCCGGAGGTGGGGGTGCCAAACTTTTATTTGGCCACATTTTTCCCGAAAACTGCATGAAAATGAAAGAGTTTGGACGGG
>JBCAUG010300635.1:0-33004 GCA_038406175.1 Haplosyllis leylae | reverse complement strand
ATAACCATTAACAATCATTAAGCAAATTGATTTCTGTACATATTCGATGGTAATAACGGTGGTATACAGTAATGCACTTCTCAGAGGAATGAAGCGGTGGAGTAAAGATCGGATTGTGAGTCGAAGTAGCTCAGTGGTAGATCCAAAAAAGCCTGTTTGACGCGCAGGACGATGGCAATGCAAATATTGTTTGATTTCATGCCGCTTCACCACAAAAACGAGTTTTTAGCAAGTACAACACTTAATATGAAAAGTAAAGAACTCGATAATGTATGTACAGGTGGTCGTTTCCTACCTGAGATGATTTCCTTCTGATTTCATTGGTCTTTCGTATAGTTTTCAGCACGATGCTGAAGTGAACAATTTTGGTATTTTACATTTTATGGAGATTATTTTTTTTGGGAGAGGGGAGGTAAATGGCTCTTGTATGCTGGAGATCCTGTTGTCATTTTACATTTGATTAACCCCCCATTATCCATTGCACTATTAGTCCCTTTAGACAGGTGATTCTTTACAATAACAGTTAAATAATTGCACGGCGTGTGTGTTTAGAAAGGAAGATCATGACTGACAACAAAAGAGCCATGCTACATCAACTTTTGGGGTTTTGTCAAATTGAAGGGATCATTATGAGTTACGAGACAGTAAAACAAACAACAAGGCTGGATGCGCTTGGATTGAAACCAAGACACAACAATTCTTGCAGCAGAGAAGTCTCAGGTTACCTATTGTTGGGTACGTTTTTGGCTGTGTAGAATGTTTTCTCCAGAGGTGTTTGCTGCCTTTGATTGTGTTGGCTGACAGAGAGTTAACTTAAACAACGATAGGGTCAATATCTTGCAGTGGTGAAGCCAGTACTAACCCTACGTAGCCAGGGAAGGATGGAAAACACCAAAATCTCAGTATTTCACGACTCACCTTTTAGTTTTGATATGTCATTTTAGACTGGAATAATATGTATGTATGGGGGACGCATGTAGATACTGAAGTTAAGTTTTCTTCGCAAGTTTGGTGATTTTATTAGGCGATGATTGCGACCGAGCGGAAACAGAAAAACAATTTCTGCGTTCTACGTATCACATCTGAAAAGGCTTTCAAACGAATTGAAAAGACATTGAACGGATATCAACACAACTGTTGAACTTTCTGAGGAATTGAGAAGAGACACTCGGGCTTTTGTTATTCACCCTCGCAGGAGACACCACCTATGGTTCGGTTAATTAAAGGATTTCATTAATATTCAACGTGTTACTTGAAACTCCTTTCGGAGTATTGAAGAAGAGCCTTGGACTGACATCCCTGTATGAAAGTCGCCTTACACTGGTACATGGAATACTTAAAAACTCCCATAACTTGAAGACATAAAATTCAGACCTTGTGAGGCTACCTTTAGCATATTGTGTGTACACTCTGGGTTATTGAATGGAACACATACATGCGTCTGCAATGCCGTTCGTGCCTACCCCTTCCCTTTATGGACTTCTTGCTGAGGACGTTTGTTGATAAAAACCAAATGTAATGAAACCAGTTACTGAACACAACGTTGGCAATGGATGTGTTTTACCAGTAGTTATACAAGAGATACATGACTTGACTCTGTTCAAAGAATTAAGAATTATATTTCAAAGAGGCAAAAAAGAATAAACTGAAAGACCGATGCATCACTCATACTGTGATGCAAGAGACCCAAATCAGGTTATTTCTTAAATTACTGTGTACACGCACTTTTACTGTTAAGGATTCGTCACACACGGGATACTCAAAATAAACTTGACATTCAAAAGAGAGAAGTGACATCTGATACCTACCTGCTCTCATGCAGAATAGTTTTCATGTATAGGTATTGAGTGCGAGAATTGAAGCATGATTGATTTATTGGAAACAGTCTTTTTGAGTATTCAGAATATTGTGTGTACATTTTCTTATTTCTGCTGTATTATTGAAATATTGATAATTTCTCGATTGACAGCCATGGCTTTAACACGATACCAAATATATTGGGAGAATATGAAATGATTTATCAAACAAGAAACTGTATCTGTACTCTTGATATCAACTAACCTATCCACAGTTGTGTAGATTCAATAAGATAAATATTATCAGTAATATGACAGTAACAGTTAATGGATCAATGGACATGACCAAAATGCAAACTGGAGACGTGAGTTTTTGAGTTGAGTGGATGACAGCTGCAGAAACTGATGTCACAGAAGAAGCGATGTTTGGAAGTCGAGGAGGTATCATCATTGAGGTGTGAAGCATGACGTATCGTGGTCGCACCAACCCTCCAGGACACTCCAGTCGGCTCCTCAAGTGGCGTAATGAGGCCATATTGGATCCACCCACTACAACACAACAGAAACCCAGTAAAAATATCTTTTATTTTCATCTCTATTAATTTTTCAATGGAAAGAAAGTAACAGAAACTTTCCTTTGAAGAGTGAGAGAACAGTAACAATTGAAAGTAGGCACAGAAATGGATTTCCTTGAATTTAAGACTACTTGTGTGAAGAACCTCAGATACAGCGTATTTTAGGTAGAGTTTAATGTGTATTCATCCACACAAAAGTGAGTTTACAAAATGTGACACGAATTTTAGGGAAAGCAAAATTTGAATATTAAGGGAACTGACATACTTTGGGATATTCGAGTGCCAGAGTGGGGACTTCTGGTATCTATGCTCTGGATGCAGAGGCAATCTTCAGAGTCCCCTGTGATGACACTGTTGATTACCAACTTACTGAGGAATCGTTACTCAGTAAATGAACTAGTTGGAGCTTAATTTCTGTTTAAAGTCAGTATCACCAAGTGATTGGTTCATGTGACTTTTGGACCACACATTGTGGATTCCCACCACATAGTCTCCCAGTGTTTCCAACATCGAAAACTGAAAGACCAGTCACGCCAATCTTTTTTCTTTCATGGGCTGACCTGACAGTATTCCGTCAAGCAAATGTTTGGTCCCTATATATTATAAGTATTTCTTAGCATCAAAGAAGGTTTTATCGTTTCCTACTGTATTAAGCCATAAATTAGAACAGGAGCATCATTGACTTGACTTGTTAGTATCCACGCCTGACCCACAACCTAATATCTCTTTTATAATTATTTTGTGAAAACATAAAACCTTCAAAATGTGAGAGTGGTAGAGTAGAACAGATTAGTATTAGTTTTCGATGAAATCAGTAAATATAGGCATGGTGACGTAGTTTACAAAGGGGACCTACCCCCGGGAAAAGAAACATTTTGTGCTCACGCAAGTCCAAAGGAAATTTTGCACACAAAGGCACGTTTTGCAATACTGAAAAAGTGGAATATTGCAATGAGTCTAGTCTACGTGAAATATCATGGACAGCCTGGGGGCCGCTCTAGGACACTACGGCCAGGTTTGTTGATCAGTTGACAAAACGCCAAAGGGGGACAACGATGAGATCAATGGTCATTGTTAGATTTCACTGTTCATCTTATTTCATAATTTCATTAGTTTTAACACTACGATGATGTTTTGGAATTCATGGGTTTCATTTGTTATTTCGGTTTGAACACTGATTGTGAAAAGAGTAAGAACTTTGCATTTCCTATTTTCAGAAATTGTAGTAGATTTAAAGTAATTCGAAATGATCCAATTTAATGTTTGGCCACGTGTTCTGCTACAAATGCAATAAGCCTAGAAAACCCAAGCAAGCTTCTCTTTCAAAATGCCAGCCGTTAAATTGTTGTTTCGCACATCAGCAGTGCAAGCCATTCTTTTGAAACACAGTTATATATTTCAGTTTTACCCTAATGTCCTTAACTTTGCACGATGTGTTAATTCTGCAAGCTTCTCCTTTGAAAATGAGTTGGTCACAATTATGCTTCGTACTTGACAACAAAACATCTACATCGGCAAGGATCTCTTTTAAATCATAGTCGTCGGGTTTTGTTTTTCTCATTAAGAGTGAAACGATGCATAAATTTTTGACGCTAGTATTCTTGACTTCAAACGCTGTGTTCATACAAGACTGTCGTTTGAAAATCAGTTGTTGATAATTGTGTTTTTTACTTGATAAGCTTTTGTAACTAAACATTACATTTTACGTTGATTGGATTGCTACTTTTTCATAATTCTCAGTAACCATTTATGAAAATTAAGGAATCTTCTATAAATTTTTAGAAAATAGCCATGAACAACCGTGGTCATCTTAAAAGTTGGTAGTCGAATGAATTTTCCCACTTAATATCCTTGACACAGTGGTACTGGGGACAAAGAATTGATAGGTGATTTTTCGCAGGTTCATTTTTCTAGTCATGGAATTTAGCCATTTTGAGGGGAAAAGCGTGGTTAATTTTGGAAAATGAGAATCTATAATTCTTTCAGTATTAGTTAAGATCATTGATGTTCCTCTAATATATATTCTGTGTGGAAAATGTAGTTTCTTCAATTTTATTATCATCAACATTTTATAGATGTTAATTTTAATTAAAATTATTCTCTTCAATATTATTCACTTCACTTTTTGGGTGCGCCACTTTAGTCAATTATAATCAATTGTGTAGCACATTTGAAAAATACGCCCAGAAAATGCCCGAAAACTGGAAAATCAAGGAAAAATCATGAAGTTTTACTTTGATTGAGATGAGGGAAGAGAAAGATTTATAAATGCCACTTGATGAAGTTGATCTTTTGCATCCTGCAAAATATACATTGTTGCAACATTCAAAATCATCAGCTGGACCTTATTTTATGTTTCTTCGCACGGTTTTACGTGCAACAAGGTGTGAAGGGAATTGGGTTCCGGGGCTGTTTCGTAGCAGTAAACCTCGCATTACACGCTTACCGAAAACTGTTTTCACTCCAAGTATGTCTCTGAACGCCACAAGCCAATGAAGATGTAGGTCACAGGTACACAGGGAAATACTAAAGGATCTCTACTAAAGGTGGATCAAGGAAATGACTTGGTCTGTAGTATTCCTGAAAGTTTATGATGATACAGATCTATCTTGGGTATAGTATAGTGTAAGTCCAATTACAACAAAAGGTTAAGTATTTTGAATTAATTAAGTGTTGGAATCAACCTAAGACGTCCGTTGCCAATCTAAGAATGTCAAAAGTGTGCACGAGTGGTATTATTTTTAGTGGACCCTTCATTTTGCATTACTGGTGCAAACACAGGAAAAATATATTCTTTATTAGGATGTTTAGTTTCTCACTTTTCAATTAACGCTATTCCTGAACAATAACTTCGATAAAGAGTATCATAAACGACAAATTTGTCTGATTTGCAAATCCACTCGCTTATTAAATCCACATGCACATTGGGGTAAGAAGCGTCTAAGCTAAAACAAGTGAGCACCAAGGAAGGGAAAATTAAGCAAGAAAACTTTTCCCGAAGTCCCACCCCAAAATGCTGGATTGTTTAATTCACATGTTTGCTAGCTTACTAATGTCTACATTGAAATTGGGAAGGAAAAAAATTAGTATCTCGGCCAAAAAGTTACAACACATTCTGAGGAACAGTAGCATTAGGCAAAATATTGTTTGGAAAGTGCCCCTCGAGTACCGCCATGGCATTTTGATTTTCAAGGTGGGTCATGCTTGCATGTGTACCCCATGACTTCTGCCTGGGTTGCCCATTACACCGATTTGGTGTACTGGGCAACTCAGGGACACACGGATACATGGTCTCTGTTTGTGTACGCTCCCTATGTGTACTGGAAATCAAACTGTTGCACCGCCACTGTTCACTGTACAGGTCGACCTAAGGCTATCTATCAAAGGTGTTCTGATCGTGTTTCCACAAGAATAAGTCAAATGGGGATATTATTCTTTAATTGTAACATGGAGTGGTACAACCATCTACGATTAGTATCTCGAGAGTGGCTATATATGTCCATATGTCCGGTGAATAGATCATGGGGGCCAGTGATCCCTGTCAAATGCTATCTGCCTTGGGGGGGGGGGGAGGGCTTTGTCCTTATACAGAGGATGCGAATGCTTGGTTTTGCGGAGGCGCAGTGAGTTTTATGTGTGTGTTGGTGTCCAGTATTTGATACATTTCTATAACGATATGGACATATTCTTACTTCTGTCATTGTGCATTTTGATCCTCACAATTGAAAAAAAGTGTTACGAGATGGATTCACCCAATTGAACCTTTCAGCATTGAAATTAACCCCCGCCCAAAAGTAAATGAACACTGAATCCTGTTTTTTTGTTGAAACTTTTGCTATTTGCCATCCCTGCAGACTATCACGACGCCCAGTTTTGTCAGCTTTGCAAAGTAGTCACACGGTTTTTGGTTTTCCAGAATTTTGATTTATTCAGTATTACATCATCCGGACGCAAACACAAAAATAATCGCTTTTGTTTTAAACTTGTCCATATATTTGCAATGACGTGATTCTTCCTTGTCACAAGATGCGGAATTGTTCGTGAATTATTCCTCGTCTTGGACATCATATCAGAAAAAGATCTATATTTAGAACATTTGGGTAGCTCAAAGAATGCGGACACTTTTCTCTTATTGAACAAATAATCTTGGGTAAGTACATTACAAGACTAACCATCAATCAAAACGTGTGGCCTCGAGAACATTTACTTCAAAAAGAGTTAGTTGCCGTTTGCTGCTGTGCATTTTTGTGTTGCCGTAGAAGTTCCAAAAGATTAGTATCTGGCATTGGTAACCCCTGTTTTACAAAATATTTGAACTATGACATTTTAAATACCGAACCGAAGTTTCCTAAGCGAGTACGTTCTTTATTGAAATTTTTCTGAGGTTTAGGTTGCCAACTGGCCAGAGTGAATGCGGCAATAAAATCAATGAATACTTTCTGAAAATATTTGGTTAGGTTTCAAAACCTTACCCAGCAGGTATACGCACCTATGTTCATATCCTCGAACCGTAAAGGGACGTTATGTGCAAAATAAATAACAGGTACTTGATTTGTAATATTAGTTTTGCGTTTTACCGCTGGAGATTTAACACGCTCCGTCTTGAGGATTCAAGTGTTGTCTGATTGAACTGAATTGGTCGGGATGGCTGATGTAGATATCTACAGAAGATCCTGGTGTGAGTCACACTTATAGTATCTTGAGACGTCTGTATCTGTGGTTGTTTTATGTTTGAATGTCATTATCGTGTACTTTTATGCAAGCAATATTTGCAAAGAGTCGCACTTTAGTTCATGTAATCATCTCAGTAGTTAGATTTTAATAGACGGTGGTTGTACAGTTAGATTTTTCAGACGTTTGTTGTGTTTTATTGGGTGAATTTGTTATATTTTAAATGTTATGCCGAATGCATCAACAGACATATCTTTGCCTTTACTGCATAGATATGATTGCTACGATTCAGAATCAGGTACAGTAATGAAACTACGAAATCTTTGTACCAGTATGTTCAATACCTAAATATCTCTCAGGAGCAGATTTGATGTTCCATATTTCAAGTTTTAGACAAAACAAATAAAATTCTGTCACCTATCTATTTGCTTTGCAGGTAATATGTCGTCGGCGGGTAGCCGTGGAAGTAGTCACTTTAGCACGGCGAGCGCCCAAAGTGGATCCAGCGGAAACGAACCAACAGCTGGAGAACTGAGTGATGGAACCAGTCTTGAATGCAACTCTAACGACGTCCCCAGAACATACAGGGAGAAGACGCAGGCCTGGTGGAGCGTCGGAGAATACTTGGAAAATGGTCGCACCAAACCACTCACACATCAAAGTGCTAAACTCACTCTAACCGGCAACAGAGTGTTCGGAAATAATTACTCTGAGGATCTGTGGGATCTGTCTGATTCTCTACTGGAACTTTATGAAGCAAACCAAAATGCAAATCTTACTGCCACGCTGCAGTTGACGAAGAAATCCAAAATTCTGGACAGGGATGTAAATGTGCAGGAATGGTTGTCTAAGGACACGACACACGGATTTCTTCGAGTTTTCGCACCTGATGCGGAATACTCCAAATCACAGTTAGTGCCATGTACCCTCAGCACATCTGCCCATAAGGTATGTTTGCTGCTGGGTATATCACTAAATGCTTTACACGTGCAATTGAACGGTGATGTAATCCGCAGACTGGATCCATACGAGCATCCTCTAGTCCTACAGAATGAGTACCTAGCTGGACTAGGTTACAATGACATTATTCGGATACAAGAAGAAGGACCCAATGTGGATCTTGGATACCTCATAAGGTTCTATGCTGGTGCGTTTCAGCTACATTATTCTCCCCATAAAATGTTATTTTAATGGTATTTTTTGTCTAAAAGCTCTGGCCAATGTGGCATTTTTCTTCATGCGACATCAATTGCTTTGCACTGGAAATTTATCTCGGAGTTCGAACATTTTACTTTATAGGAAAACCTTTTCACGACTCTACTTTCTCGAGGAATCAGCTTCAGGCGTACATTGACGTGAAGAAGGGGAAAGTGATCTCCGGTTGGACCAAACGTTTGTGTTGCATTTCTGGCACTCGATTACTAGTCTACAAAGGTTTGTCTCGTTTCTACCATATTTGTGATTGAGCATTCCATTTAATTAAATCATGTTTCTCCCTCATGTATTTGAAGATGATTGTAAACAACCCCAGCATGCGCTTTGGGAAACGTCTCCTACTCTATTGTGTATCACGAAATTTTCAGGACACTAATTCATCTGCACAATACTAAAACACCTTGAACGAAAAATAATTTTGTTGAATCGCCCAAAAAAGATTCCAATAAATAAACTGCGCTTTTGGTATTTGGATGCTGAAATCAGTTCATTAAAAAATAATTTAATAGAAGAAGCGGAGAATCTAATACGACAGGGCTGTTGTCTATATAGTGTGAACATTTATGAAATCGAAGGTATGATTGCCACAATAGTGGTTTAAGCAACTAGGAAATCAACAAACAAAACTCAGTAATATTCTTTGCAATGTGTACGACAACAGAACTTGAAATAAGGTTTAGCTTTAAGGCGTAGTTAGTGTTCAGAAGAACGTTTACACCCGTGGATCCCGTCGTTGCACAAACTTATCTCGCATACGTGAATTCCAAATATGTACGCCAACTATACTTGAAGCTATATTTAAAGAACAATAATACTACTGGGTTCTCCCACATTGATGACAACATTGCGTGCCTAAAGACCACAGCAAGTCCATGTGTCTTTTCAGGAAAGCTAAATCGGGTAGTTCAATGTTGAATTTGTATGGTTTAATGTATATTGTGTTCGCTGTAATATTTACCATCTATTGTTATGAGAAAATATAAACAGCGAGCCAGAAGAAAATATTCTGGTCACAGACTGTGGTTACATACATAAACCTCAATTCTCAATAGCGAGCCATATTCAAGGCGATTGGCTTCATGCCATGTTCCACACAAACTTGGCTCAGAACCTGCCAGAACTTTAAGATACATTTCAAATATTTTTATTTTATGCACACCTTCCTATAGTCTTTTTAAATTTAAGAATGAGAAAGCGACACTAAGTTAGGGGTATGTTACCTTAGCACAATAACATGTGAACAGTATTAGTAAATGGCCTTCAGATTACAGGGTTAAAGAATTCTTATCACAGTGAACCGCATTGAAGTAAATTTCATAATTCGATTTGCACAGAATAATGCTTCGTTAAACGATTAAAATGATACTATCTTTCAGATAAATTTAAGAGAACTAACCCAACAGTGTTTCAACTAGCCAAAGGTTCAGTGGAAGAAGTGAAATTTAAAGGACATGACTACTGCCTGAAAATTACTTGCACACTTCAGGGAGAGAAAATCATTTGTCTTTCATTCAGAGAGCCAGCAGAACATGACAGATGGTTCAAAAAGTGCAAAAAGGTTTGTTATCAAAATATGAATTTGAGATGGGTACAAAAAGGAGTTCCGCAAATAAAATATTATTGTCCTTGCCGTAAGTCTGCCAGTTACAACATAAACCATTCTGTGCACTAATTCACACATTCAAAATTCTTCTGTTTAGCGAAAATGTTCATGTTGGCTTCCTTCTACGTTGCAGCACCTTTCCCCAGTCTGAGGACCCGCACAGAAGTTATGTTAATGTGTCAGCAAAAAAAGTTTTTAAATTGCCATATGTCTGCTTTTATTTTAATTGATAAACCTTGTTACGGAGCATTTCTTGAAATCTCTTCTCAGTTTAACGTGACTACGTAAAAAGCAATCAATATTGACTTGAGCTCAGTATATTGACATAACGTGATGCCAAAAAATCTTGCCAACCATTCAATATAATCGCCTTGAAATCTCCTATTTTATATTGTGGTAGATCGTTCTCTCCACAAGATAAATGTCCTTACAATAAGCGCACTACGGGAACTACAAATTAAAACGTCCAAAGACATGGGCTGCGAAAAGCAATGTTCTTTATTCCGACAGTAGAAAAACCTCGTCATCATGCTTTAACTATCACCAAAATACATGACGATTCTTTTGTTTCATTAGGCCACTGATAAGCTTCCTTCATCGGCAGACTTGTCCAATTGTCACTTGGAATTTCTGCCCGAAACTATTTTCATAAATGACCAACTGGCAATGCTCAATCTCAGACACAATGTGCTCAAAGAGAGACCAATAGAGGAAGATATCTACACCATTGGTTGGATAGACGATCTTCCAAGGTAGTGCAATGAATATACGTCATTTTCTCGCGATTTACAATAAGGAAACGTTATCAGTAAACTATTGCAGGACACTAAATTTAATTATTCGTACGAAATTCAATGTTAATACAAAATGGTAACTTTTGTAATTTAATAGGTTTCACTGTCTTAGAAGTTTAAATCTGGCCAACAACAATTTGGTGCAATTCCCACTTTCCCTGTGTTTTATTAAGACGTTGGTAGAACTGAACATAGCTAGCAACAAACTGGAAGACATTCCGTCAGAGATAGCAGAACTGGTCAAGTAATTTCCTTTTATTGCGAATTTAATCTTATGGAAACAATAAGGATGATATATAAAATAGCTAATGTCTACGCTTCCTAACTTATTTTCAGTCTTCAAGCGTTGCATATTCACAATAACCATTTGACGGATCTTCCCGATGATTTAGTCGGTCTACGGAAACTATTTATTCTGGTGCTTGCTTTCAACCGATTTGAAAAAATACCTCCAGTGGCCGCACAGATGACAGATGTTAGAATATCAGACGTAGAGAATATCATAATGGCTGGAAACAGCATTAAGGAATTTCCGCCTGAACTTACCACAAAGATGAAATATGCAAAGAAGGTATGACTTTTGCAATATGTTCAGTGAGGAAAATTGTTGCACCACAGAAAATAGATTCCCTGCAAGCGTGTCTGTGCTTTGTGCTTTTATAGGTTGATTTTCGAATGAATCAGTTGACACTCACTCCTGAAGAAACAAACAAGTTCACGCTGTTGGAACATTTAACTCACCTGGACATCAGGGACAACAAGGTTGGCGACATAAACCTCAAGGCATTGAAGACTTTAGAGTATCTGAACTGTGGTCGCAACGATATCAACAGTATTGAAATCAATGGACTTTCACTGAAAAATTTCTTTGCTCCACACAATTGTAAGTAAACTTTTAATAATGCAGCAAAATTATTATCCTTAGGCGAACGATAACTCCCCTTGTACATACATCAATTTAACTACAGAATTGCCGATTTGAAGTAAGATTTGTGTATAAATAATATGTACAGTTAATTTGCTTGGTAGTTATTTTATGTTTCTTCACCTCTAGGTATTGAAAAACTAATGGTCAGTCCGAAGCCAGAATGGCTATTACAAATTGATGTCTCGCAGTAAGTATTGCTGTTTATTTTATATACTTGCCTGTGAATACGTTACACACTTGAACGTGGATTTACTAAAAGATGTGCAAGAAATTTTACATAAGCAGCTACTTTTTTTAAATCTTGTAGCAATCATTTGAGGCGGCTTCCTGAATGGTTGTGTGACTGTTTCTTCCTGCAGAAAGTTAATGCTAGTCACAATCAACTTGTTGAAATCCCTCCAAGGTAAATTCTTCAACTAAAGAGAAGAATGAATTAAAAACCTTTTTATTTTTTTGAATGTGTACCATATTTTGTTGCTGTACTTTCAGGTTACTACAGGATGCCAAGAAACTGAAGTCCTTACGTGTCAATCACAACAAGTTGGCCTCTTTACCGCCCGATGTTGACAATAATTTTGTTGAGGAAATGTTCTTCCAACACAATCAGTTGAGCTGTCTTCCACTACACCTTCTGGCGAAGTCGAACAAGTAAGAAATCAAAGAAGTCAAAGTAAGAAATCCAGTGTTATGTCCATTATCAATATGACAACCATAATATTTTTACTTATTCTTCAGACTCCGTGTTCTGAATTGTACCAAGAACAAATTAAGTCAACTTCCACCGTTGAATGAGAACTCAGACTTGAACAAGGTGCAAGAATTGTACCTAACGGGGAACAACTTGGGTGACACTGCAATGCAGATTGTATCTGGATACGCCAGGCTCAAGGTTTTGCACATTGCTTACAACGAAATACACGAGTTGTATGACGAGTAAGTACATTATAAATCACAAAGTACAAAATTGACAGTTACTTGAAGATAAAATTTTTGTATGTTGAATTCAAAAATGTTATAATTGTAAAAATATTGATTGCATTGTAGTGATCTAGAAAAGTTGGAGCTACTACAAGAACTGAACATCTCTGGTAACCAATTGAAGTTTCTTCCTGATGTACTGGGAAATTTAGCGAAACTCGTTGTGCTGCGAGCTCACTCGAATCTACTTACAAATTTACCTGATTTCAAAAAAGCGTCTGCCCTCAGGGTTGGTGAAATTTCCATATAGTTATCTAAATGTTAAAAAGTACTCGCTGACATGAAACTAAAACTAATCATTTATTTTCTTTAGCACCTTGTGATATTTTTAATTTAGGTGTTGGATGTTGGTCACAATCACTTGATGAATGTGTCCGTGACAAATCTGATGGCTTCACAGATTAATCTGTTGGATATGTCCTTGAATGCCGGACTCAAAGTAGACCCACGGGAACTAAAATCCATCAGGTGAGGAATCCACAACTTCAGTATTTGACGCATGAATTTGCTTTCTGGGTGGAGGTTTATTAGAGACTTCTTGACGACAGTCAGACTTTCAGTGACAACTGTACAAATATCGACGTCGTCTGTTTTTCAAATTGCAGGAATAGGAAGTCTGTTTGCTTGGTGGACTTAACGGGACAGAACAGGAAACTTCCGGGATTGTCGCGGAAAGTTAACGCTCCCCCTGACGCTCCTGAAGAGAGTGATCTGCATGAGTCTACACCTTGGAAGGCAGGATTTTCGGAAACATCAGGAAGCAGAAACAAGTAAGATGACCAATTGTCTGTTGAAACAAGTAGAAATTTGCATATCCCTAAATCGTCGCCGCACGCAAGGAGATGAATAAGCTAACATCAAATTTCACGTGTTGTAATTTAATAGAACTTTCTCAATATACGCCGTGTCTTACTTTGATTGTGTTTCATCAAAGATTGTGTGTCGCAACACTGAAGCTTCTGCAGTTTGAAACTGAAGACGAAGCCGTGTTTGCTATGTTTGATGGGGGTCACAACAATGAGGTACCTAAGCGCCTCTTGAAAATAGTACCAGACATTCTGAAAGAAGAACTGAAACATCAAAGAACTGGCGATAAATACATGAAATATACAATGTTGTCTGCCCACAGGTAGGTCTTGACCTTAGTTTTTTTATCCTTTGAATAAATTTATTTAATTCGAAACATTTCGTTAAAAATCAAAGTAATAAACATCAACAGCATTAATATTTTATACGAATTCTTACTTCTGCAATGAAGGAGACTAGGCAGTTGTGGACAACGTCTTGGAGCTTCTGTGGTCCTTTGCCATATCCGGCGGATGTCAACCAACCAGATGAACACGTACACGCTGCAGTTGGCGAACGTCGGGGATGTTGAAGCAGTTCTGTGCAGGAGAGGTGACGCCGTTCTTCTGACTCAGAAGTTCAGTACCTCGGTAAACAGAGATGAATGCGAAAGAATTTACAAGGCCGACGGTATCATAACCGAGGTAACACATGATGAATAACTTTACCATGCCAGGATTTCAATCATGGAGTTCATTCGTATCCATAGCTTATTTCATTCGCCAAGAATAGACTAGTTATTTGTAACGAATTTGTAGAAAAATATAAACGATGATAACGTAAAATAATTACTGAAAAGTTTATTTCAATTTTAAATTTAAATATATTTTGTTTAAGGATAACAAGGTGGGTGGCACCACAAAAAATACCAGACAGCTTGGTTGTGCCTACCTGTACCCTCACGTCATACCAGATCCATACACTACTACTGTTGCCCTCCGGCACGATGACGAATTCATCATCATAGGAAACAGAGGACTATGGAAGTTTGTGGCCTATGAGGAGGCTGTTGAAGAAGTTTACGAAATCGGGAACCCTGTTGTGGCAGCTAAACATTTACAAGATCTTGCTCAGAGTTACGGAAGCAAGGAAAATATAGCCGTCTTGGTGATAAGGTTAGTGTATTGCGACTGAATGAGACTGTATTATTTTGATAGGGTTAGCAAACTGACATTTCAATTGTGCAACAATTGACGTAAATTCTCCAAGTACCTCTTATGTTTTGCTTATTTACTACATTTTAGACTCAATACAGAAAGTAGGCCGTCACTGGGCAGATTACGGAATCGAAACCGATCAATGTCAATAGATGACATTGAAGCAGCAGCTCAACACCAAGCCAACCAAGCAAAGCTACTGACAGAGTCGTCCGCCCCTCATCGTGCCAGCACTGGCAAATTACATGATGAGCCAAACAATGTGCTTGTTGACAAAACAGAAGCAAAGAAAAAGCAAGAGCCCAGAGCAGAAAGTAAAGTTCCTCCAGATAATGTTATCAAAGAATCTGCCAAGACTGATAATTCCGATGAGGTAAACAATAACCTGGAAACCCAAGAACGATCGGTTGAATTTGTACACGAGACAGTCAACATAGAACGCACACCAAAGCCACAGCGGCGAAGTAACGTAATATCCGAATCTCCCCCTCGTGAATTGAAACCACTGCCAAATCAAAGATTCCGAAAGAAAAATGTGGCGACAGAGTGGGAGGCGGTTCTGCAGAAGAGGCTGACGGGAGAAGTGAAGGAAAGAGAACTCGAACAATCTGTATCTCAGATTCTAGCTACCTCTTCAACAAATAATGTCGTAGCGGAGAGAACAACATTAGTTCCTGTTGAAATAGATGCAATAGATGGTACTAAAGATGTGGCTACTGGACACTTATCAAATGCCTTGTCAGAGGAGAGCTGGAGTTCTGGACACAACAAACTTAGTACGGAATTTATGAATGACGCCAATAAATTTGGTAGTTTGACAAGGCGCACAACCACCCCAGCGTGGCTCGATGCCTTGGAAGGCAATGTAAGTACGGCGAATCCAGCATATTCCTACACCAAAGAGATCGGTGATGCCGCGGTCATTAACATGACATCAGCTGGAAAAGACAGGCGGCAGCCTAAAGTGCGTAAAACAATAGCCATGTTCGAGAATATTAATAGAGATCACATGGTTCCCGAGCCACGATACGCCAAAAGGAGTATGTCCCCCGGTAGAGGTGTGTCTCCAGGTCGTGGTCCTTCTACAGTCAGAGGACTTTCTCCTGCTCGGGGCATATCACCGGCAAGAAGTCCACCATCAAACGGGCATGTAATACAAGCCGGAATAAAACCTGCGATGAACGGAATAACTCCTGCCTCCCCAGGGGTTCAACACAGGTTTTCTCGGGGAGATATTCCCAACAGAACTCCACGGAGCTCTCGGGGTGACCTGGTCTCGAGTCACAGCACCATAGTTAAAGTAGACACTTCAACTGGCTACAATTCCGACAAAGACGATACTCAAGTGTTTACTATTGTCAATAAAGTTGGCAGTGACATCCATGAGGGCAACAGTGTTGAGGATGAGCAAAGTGTGACTGTGGTAGAAATTGCAAGGTTGTAATTATTTTTGTACTGGTGAAAAAATGTAGCGATAGCATAGTGTGGTATTCCAGGAGAATTTTTGCTGATATAAATATTGCAAATTAAGTTATGAGGGTATGAATCTTTACAGCACTGGAACAGTGACGTCATATGTACATTTATCGAACACTTGAAAGATTCCTGACGGCGATTTGCAAGACTGTTTTGTGAAGTCTCAGTCTTGAACCTTGTTGAGGTGTTTCCTATTCAAATTTGTTGTGTACGAAGTGAGATAGGAGATGCCATACCAGAAAGATTGCTTAATCATACGCTAGTGTGCAAATGAAATTGTGTGCTTAAGTATCGTTCACAAGGTGCGTGAAGTGGGCGCCAATTCAGTGAATGGATTCGGACCATTTCCGTACCTATTCCATGTATGTTTGTATGTTTCAAGCCATGCGTCTCCAGGGACATGACATTGGAGACACAAACCTAGTAGTGCTTTCAACATGAAGTATTTATATGTTTTTATTTTTATAACCAAATCTATTGACACTCTTTTAATCCTCTGAGCCATTTGTTGTTGGACAGAGTGAATTCGTAAAGAAAGTGCCTTTACTTGAGAATGTTTTTTGTTCAATAGAATCGCTCTTTGTGATTACATAACTTTTAAAACACCTCGAAACCAATGTTTCATGGTGACTAATCGTTCTTGTTAATGAAATATAGAACTAATGTTAGTATGTTGGACAGACACATGTAGACCTAACAAGGCAATTGTAGACACAGGTAGTATTCAAATCAAACTGCTGACAAACCTTCAAAGTGAAAGTTTTGATATTGTCATCAGACCATATATTCAGTATCTGAATCAGTGAATAAACTACTTTTCATATTTGCAATTATTACCATCCGCGTATGCAGGTAGGTAATAATTTCAGTGAAGACTGTTTGTGTGTCTGGCTTTTCAGGCCATATCTTTTGAACCACACGGGTACCCAGATCTATCTTGACCATACCCAGGTCACATTTGAGTACCAAAATTACTTTAGTCCAGGTCAAATGTATAAAAACTCATATTTTCCCAATTTTCATTTCCAAATTATTGTATTAACTGAAGGTTGCTCAAAATATTTAGGTAATCTAAAGGCCCGGGTCGAGATTACTTAATATCAAGGTTAAATGGAAAGAAATCAGTCTTTGGTCTATTTGAGGTGTTTCTATGATCTGTGTGTCCACGGAAAGGCCTTCTTGTTTATTTTCTTCTCATCGTGGAAAATTGCAATTTTGTTCCTTAAAAAGACGACTACTTATTTTAATAGCTTTGAAATGGTCAATGACTATTTTAAAGCAAACTCCCATGTTTTATTGTCCAGAAATGTGCGCATCTTTGCTTTGAAAGCGTATTGTTACAGGTTTGATTTGATGGCGAGTCCGTTATATTTACGCATGGTACATACGAGCGAGGTTTACGCAAATAACCCAAATCTGCCATTTTTGTACAGGGAACTGAATCCATAACTGACCATCACTGGTTTAGAAGTCTGAAGCTTATCCAATTGCACCAACCAGACATGTACTGAATAGGAACCTAATTTGTTTCGACTTGGATCAATACAATACAGTATGACCTTGTTATTCAGTTTAAAGATTCAACACATGTCTGGCTGACACAATTGGATAAGCATCCAAACCAGTGATGGTCAGTTGTGGGTTAAATTCCCACTGGAGAATGGGTAGTTGTGGGTCCAATTCCCACTGGAAGCAACTTTATTTTTGCTAAAAAAATTTGAAACTCCTCAATGTCAGTTTTGTACAAAAATGCCAGAAATGCAGATGTGTGTTATTTACGAAAACCTCGAATATAATACATAAATAGTCACAATTACTTTGTTTCTCTTTCGCTGGTAACATGTGAAAGTCTTTTAATCATTCCACAAACGTGATACAGCAGGTAGTTTTACTTGTTATGCATCTGTGACCTACTGAACCAGTGCAATAACTAACATCAAGTGGAAATCAATCCAAATTGAGTTTCTACTTTTCTGTGGAGGTAAACATTCATTCTTTAGAATGTTTCCAATTATTCATGTAAATTTTTACAAGTTATTGCTTTTGTACAGCTGTAAAATTCCATGACGAAATAAATTACCTACTGTTATGCCTTGACGAGTGAGATCAATTGAACTGATTAATTAAGATAAATTTACAGATGCACAAGATCTGGAAACATTTTATCTGTAGCATTAATTCGGTGGCATAATTTCGTCGAAATTGAACAACTGCAAAATAATTAAGAACAACTAATTTCGCAAAAAATATTCCCTTACCTACCAACATGTTTGAGGGAATTGATCTAAGGAACTCTGGCCACAGAAAACCATGCACAGTAAATTAGTTAAGGGTAAAATTTTGGTGCACCTAACTAATCATTGAATTTTACCGTTATCTAAGTGTTTGAAAGTATGTTGACCACCATATATCACCCCCAAAATTACTGGGGGGAGGGAGTGTACCCCAGTCAGGCCTGCAGCCAGGGGCAGGGAGGGGTTACCCGTAAGTCCTGTCCAGGGTACATCCCGTCCCCTCCTTGGTGGACAAACAAACCGAAAACATTACCTTTCCCCGTACTTCGTACGCGTTCGGTAATAACCTTGGTGGTCGCTGTCGTGAGCTCGCACGGTAATAGAGGTTAAAACTAAATGTGAAAAAACTCATGTTACAGATGTTTTTTATTAACAATTTCATAGAGTAAATGTACATGTCTTATTATACTCAATACGGGGGTGGCTATATATAGCTTGTAAAGTGGTGCATATATACATATATAAAGGCGTGTTGATTGCAGAAATCAAATTCAAATTTACTCACGCATATAGTGCAATAGACTCGCCGGTTTCTTGCATCAACACTATGTGATTACCTTTGTTATCACACTGCACTAACTAGCACATGGTAGCATAGCATGTCAGATCGGTTAGTTTTTACAGAATTGTAGATGTAAATGTACGTTAGAAACAATGTACCACAGTGTTGTCGAAACCATCCAAATCTATTTGCACAGCATATGCTCAAAAAGTACAAGGAATTTTTGAGAAATTTTAAATGCTTCACCAGAAAAGGGAAACGCACGTCAGTTCTTTTCGAAGTAAATCCGCTAAATGCACATAAATACACAAAAAAATATATATACAGCTAGAAAGGTACAATTTCTTTGAACCAAATGTTAGTGTAGCTTTCTCAAACCATGTTTTGATGGGGTTAAATACTGGGGCTTTGTAAGAAGGCCACAATCAACACAGCCAACACCACTTTGAAACAAAACAAATGCTCGTGTTGTTTTCATGATTTTTTAAAACCAATTTCTCTCCTTTTTTTTGAAAAACCCTCCACATCTTTGTTGAAAAAATATTTCTCTTGTGTAATATAATTTATAAATCTGTAGAGTATAAAATTGACAACAGGAACTTTACATGACTTTTTACAAGTGATTTTAGTATCATACAACAGGTTCTTTCAAACAGACCCGATTCCTATACTACAAGTGTTATTTCATAACATTCAGAAATGCGACAAAGTTATAATGAACAAATTACATATTTTATTTATCACATTTTCATATTGTGGCTATCGTGGACAACACACATTCAAAAATTAGCCAAAATGAAAGTCTGCCGTCTTCTCATATTATATACAGGAATTCACACTGAAATTGTTGGCATACTTTATACTGTCGTTCGTAATTGAGTATACCCTGTAGAGGTTACACACAAGTCCAAACACAAATTGAAGGGGAATATGAAAGTATTTTGTTCTAGTAACACAAATACTTTACAGTTGTGCATCTTTAGTTCTAAGAATTTTTCATTCAAACAACGTTAGGTTCATTCTCATAAAGCGTATGCAAATGTGCGATGTCGCAACAGAAGGTTCAATGCAGTCCTGTGGTACCTTTCACACTAATTCACAAGAGAGATAAAAGTACCGCAGACGTAACAGCTACGTTCAATGTGTATTTGATTCCCATCGTTGGTCTTCTGGCTTTTCTTATAGTACTTATAAATTACAACCCAATTACAGATTCACCTTTCTTGAAATGCCCTAACGATTTCAGGGGGCAATTTATCCAGTGAGTGAGCCAACAATAGAACAATAACTTTTAATATATTACGAACATTTATGTACAATCCTTGTGAACTTTTTTATCTATGCAGTTTGTAACCAGTTACCTCTACCTATCTAACGGGGCGATCCCACCAGGGGACGCTTAAGCAACTTTATCTAGTAAGCAACAACTTCAAGTTAAAGTTGGTGGGCATGCACACTTTTTGTTTGATCTCTCCTCCCACATTATTGTAGCACCGTGCCATAAATTATTGATTTTTGAAATAATATACATGTAGTTGATTCATATTGCCCAACGCGAAATCACACGCGAAGCGAGAACGATGGAACCGAGGTCATTGCTATTTCAAACAATCCAAATATTAATACAAAATGCTTGAACAATACTATTATCTTGGCAAAGAAGACGGGTACAGCTTGTGTTTATCATAAATCATTTTGTTTCATATTGCACGCAAATCACTGTGATTAGTTAAACAGTGCCTTTCAACCCATCTCTGAAAGATACAAAGTATATATTGTCGAGAGATCTGGAGCATTATGTACAAGGACTCATATCTACCAACTTTACTTTGCACAGGTAAATAACAGACACGCATTCCAGATGCAATCCGTCGCACCTGTTACCACTAACTGGTTTAAATAAGACAACGCAATTTGTTGCATCTTAAATAACAAATTCATAGAACTTGCGTTATCACATTTTCTATTACAAGCAGAAGTTGCTTATGAAAACTATATATAATTACTGCTAGCAAAAAGAAATTACAAAAGAACTGTTTCACAGGATATGACATTTTCTAGAATGAACCAGAAGTTTTCAAACATTATAATAACCGAGCAAAAGGAAAGAAATAGAGGGATAAAAGTTTAAATCGGAGTTTATTTTAAAAAGTAAGGGGTCCTGACATCTAACTGTTCATTTTAATTGAAAACAAATCAATGTAAACATCATCAGGCAGGTTACTCAAAGTTGCCAGAAGTTTATTTATTTGAAGAGAGTTGCTCAGTATCCAATTTCGATTTACGCTCGTCAGAAAGGACACAGCAAAGAAAATGATCATTGATAACGACAAGTGAATATACAACGAGACCTGATCAATTGTTGAACTGACATTTTGTTTCATTTCATTTAATTCTTGATGATAATTATTGAATATAAATCCGAAGGACATCATGGTGAAATAGAATATATCCCAGATAATCAAGACGGCAACAGACAGTTCGTTTTCATTCCTGTCCAAATCCTTCAGTTTCCTCTATTGCAAGAGTTAGTTTTTCGGATAATTGTTCATAGCTTTTGTAAGGCGGTAGGTCTAGTCTATTAAAACAGGTATGACTACGTGGTAACCAAGTTTCTTTTCCAACTTTCTCTATACAAAATCTTTGTGGACCATTGCTCCCTGAAATGTTGAGTGTATTTATATTACAACTGATATGATGTACACATGTTACAAACATAACTCTGATTCTGTCCGAAATGAATATTTATACGTTGGAGTATCTCAACATTCTGGCAAGGATAAAGAAGAAATGAAAAGATTCATACCCATTAATTCTGCAAAACCGCCAACAGGAAGCCTGCACGTTCCTGTTACAAACTGTAGTAAACGTGTTCTCTTTTCACTGTCCAATTCACGGGTGAACTAAAAGACAAAATAAGTTCAAAGCAACGTTAATGTTGCGATTAGTATTGAGGGTTTAACATTATTTTCAATGTTAGTATATGAGGAAAACTGTAACTTTGTTTCATGAGGAAAACAGTGCGCTGAACATACCTTCCAGAACCACTGTATCTGTTTGCTGTGAGTGTTGTAATGTCTGTAGATCGTATTGCGTTCCCAATCATCAACATCGATTTCTTGCATACCACATAACATTAACTGCAAAGGGAATACATTAATAGTCAACTTTTTGCATTGGATTTAATTTCTAATTGGTTACGGTGAAAATCATCAAAAATCTTCCAAAGAAGTACACGGTAAGTAGAACCTCGGTAAACAAAGTTATCTTCTGTAGTTTGGTATAGAATTTCAAGGTATGTGTGTTAAAAAACACTCATCATTGATGACATGATAATTTCTACGGCTGCAATTACTCGTACATAAGGCAATTTTTACATCAAGATGTAATGTCAAAACATAATTTATCTTACTTCTAACTCTCTTTCATCAAAATATTGCAACCACTGCAGTGGGACAACTTCATTAAATCCATCTAGAAACGCCTTCGATTGCTCTTCCACTCCTCTTTTGAATCTCCAATCGGTCATTAAACTGTATGAAAAGAACAGTATGACGACCAAGAATTCAGAAGATATTCTTTCTTTAAAACTGCGCTCAGTTCAATGTGTAACGTAAAAAGGGCCGTATTTGATACCTTATATATTCTGCTTTATTTTCCTCAGTCACAGCTATTTCGGCACCTCCTGGCTTGAGCTCATGGTTTTCAACCTTCCCTAATTTCTCGAAATCAGCAGCAAAGACCATTTCTAAGCTACACTCGTCGATGTCGTTATCCCTGAAAAGTCAATAGCGTGCAATTACAAATTTTGCTGCGAAAAAGCATCGTGTGAACTGTCATTTGCAGCTGCAAATAAAACTGAGATTTCTACCGATCACGTATGAAGTACGGGGAAAGGGATTGTTTTCACTTGTGTCTTTGATTCTGTTAACAGGGGAGGGGGTGACACAAACCATGGCTCGCGCCGCTCCCCCCCCCCCCCCCCACAGAAGGGCCAGGCAAGAAGGATCAGTGGAAGGAGCGCCCCCTCCTCCCCTCCGGCTAGCTAGGCCTAGTCTGGCATGATCTAGAAGTCTAGAATGATCAGCAAGGAAAAACGAGGGACGCGGGGCCGTGGTCGGTATTGCCTCATAATGTTAATGCGATGCCGTCTTGTTAATGATGAAATTTGGTACGGTACCTTATCCAAACCATAGAGTTGTAAAATTCAGGATCGACTGACTCTAGATCAGTAACTGTTAACTTTTTATTGAGCATCCGTTTGTAAAATGGCATTGTGAAGCCACTGTCGATGAACTTCCCATGATACAGTGCCTACAAAATGCGTCATAATTATCTAGCTGTTACTGAACCAGTCCTTGTATTTTCTTCACCTAGTCACCTCAACTTAGTGAATAACCAGTCATTTTAACTTTACATGGATTTCGCCACATACGAAAAACATACGCGTTCACCATTTTCACTTTTAAGTTGCCCTGATTGCATACCATGGCTATAAATCTGCCAATAAACCGGAAGTACATGAGATGGTCTGGGTTGACGGATGATGCCGGGTTTATCTGCAGGGAGTAATTGTTGTTGTTCGCGTATTCGAATAAACAATACATTGGATTCAGTACTTCATGGGACAGATGAAAAAACCACTCTCTGAAATATAACAAAATATTCTTAAATAAACTTTTATCTCAACTTCTGCCAATTTCCATTGGAAACACACTGCAAACTAAATTCTACTCAAATTTAAATTCTAGAGATATTTTCTGTCACAGCAAATCGCAGAGCGGTTTTGATCCACAGATGTCAAGTTTACTTAAGACTTAAGCTCTGTTTACACGTAGCGTTTACGTGTGCGTCTGCGTCAAAACTTTTAACACTGTCCTAATGGAAAACGAGAGGAATGGGTTCAAACCCATTCTCTGCATGTGCGTTTGCGTCACCATTGACTAAATACAAAACTTGACGCAAACATTGACGCAGACGCACACGCAATCGTTACGTGTAAAAAAGCCTTTATCCAGAAAGGTCTTTAGATATGCGCCTAAAATGTTATTTCCATGTGACTTACCTTGCTAAGCCACCATAGTCCAAACCTTCCTCACCTCTGAATATAATGTATAAACGTCTCCTAAGGTCAAATGGTTGCAAGCGCATGATCTGCAATATTCAAATACATTGTAAATCCACAAGTAGCAAATGTGATCATAAAAACTTCCCAATAAAATTCATCATGTAAATCAATTGTTGACAACCTTAAAACAGCATATGGATTTCGAATTTAAAAAATATTCAAGAAAACCAAGAAAGACGAGTTGTTTTGTGCTAATGAACTACGTGGCTACTCTTTAAAACCTCAAGTTTTTTTTAAACAAGAAAACTTTCTTAGAAAACTTAATTAACCAAAATTGTGGAAAAAGTGAGATACAAAAGTAACGCAAGTGTTCAAATACACAAATGAAAAACATGTGTTAGCAGTGATTCAACTGTTAAAACCATTCCAACTGAAAAAGAACAAGTAGGTAAGAGCAGTAGATAGAAAGCACACCTGAAACATAGTTTGTAGAAAATTGAAAAAAAAAAAAAACATACTGGGCGCGGTGTTCAAGTCTACACGTCAGTAAAAACATGCATGTTACAGACAGAAATTAACAGAATCTGTGTTAGTATGACCAGGCACCCAGCTTACCTGCTGGAATGAGTCTTCAAACAAACCTTCTCGCGTTACACTTATTTTTACATGACCGGGTAGGGCATTGGACTGTTGGCACAAAAATGTAAGAATATGTTAATTATGGCCTGCATTGATACAAATAACTTTCTGTAAAATAATTACCTGTTGGAAGCTGTCCTCAAACAGGGTTGAACGAGATACGTTTATTTTAACATGGCTGGGCAAAGCATTGGACTAAAAGGAAAAAGTCAGCACAGAACATGTTATGAAAGTTACAAACATGGCATATACACGCTACTAATTTTCCATTAGTCATATTATAATTATGTGCATTTACATTCGCCCCATTTCTCCCATTGGTTAGTGCTCGTAAACTTTAAGACCTCGAGAGAATTTTCTTTCGAGTCGAAGTGTCAATTACGCATCTTACTTCAATTCAAACCAAGGTCAGTCTTACATACTGAACATAGTAAGTACACTTGGTGCGCAAGCCCTTTTGCCGTAATTAACGAAATCGTTAATTTTATAATCATCATTTCACGGAATTATACATCACTACTTTCGCGTCCAACTAAAAATCCAAACTAGCACTCAGGCCCAAAATAAAGAGTCTGCTTTAAGAATATATATTATTGTCGAAGTGATACTTTTACGTTGGACCCACATAGCTTCACTCATCATATTTCAGGGAATGGGTAACGAATAAGTATAAACCTTCATCCAATCACTACAAAAGTGATTGATTTCCGAAATAATGAAAGGCTTCAATAATCAAATGACCTACCTGACACAGATACCTGAACTGTCCAAGTTTCCATCTGAAGCTTCTTTCATACTGAATAGGCACGCCATATGCGCCTTTAGGCCTAAATGAAAAATTACCAATGGACCATAAAAGAGTTTCTCAAATATTTATGCAATTAACCAAGTTACCATACATAACATGTGCAGCAAGACATACCCTTTGGCCGGGCCCCCTCTTGGGTCTTGGAATGTTGTGGTTCGGGTATTGTGATCGACGAAGTATCGAACACCCTCTGCTGTGTATCTCATTTCCCAACCTTCCGGTAATGGGTCTTCTTGCATGATTCTAAAAAATAGAAAAAACCGAGTCATGGGTGCTCGCAGCCAACAAGTGGAAACATGTTTCCTTAAGTTTACATTTCACAATTTATTCTTTCACGAATTATATTCTTAGTTTTGACCGCCATATGTCATCTGTCCGTTGGGTGTTCTTCGTGAGTTATCGCATCTTTTAAGCAGGTGATATATTCACTGAAAATCTAACCCTTGTGTTCTGGGATCCTCCCATTGTGTTGCTCGATTTTTGTGATTAACAAAATACACACGACCATTGGCATCGACTCTTTTCTCTGAAAATAGTTCAAATATTTTATTTGCACTGTGTGTGTAGATACTAAATGCGAGCTACATTTTGACTTTGTGTGAAATACCACAACAAAAAGTTGGTGAAGCACTATTTTCTATGTTCTGAAGTTGGTGATTCAATTAGTTCAAAACTAAAATTTACCCAATTAAATGCACATTTTATGATGATTTAAAATGTAAAGTTTCTTACCCCAGCCTTCCGGTAGAGGGCCGAGAGGATCATTTTCTGCCACAGTGTTTTGTGGGAACAGGAATCGGTTTGCTAGGGTCTCTACGCTACGTATTTGCCTCATATGTTGCCACTGCATCAAGTTATTCATCATTTCAGGATTAGGTCGCTGCCATGTGGTTGTGCGAGTGTTATGGTCGACGTAGTATACCCTGCCCCTTGGGTCAACGCGCCTTTCCCAACTAAGATATGCAAAAAAGATAAATTATTGAATGTCCGACGTATACCTGATCCAAAACTATTAACATGTACCATACTGTACAAGATACGTACAAAATAATGCTTTAAACTAAGGTACAAAACTGACGTGTTTCTTATGTTCAGGCGGTTTGTTTTCTTAAAGCTAAAACCAGATAACACTGCATTTTAGCACTTACTCCATCTCATGAATCTTTTTATTTTTAAGAGATTTTTTACCCGGGCGGGAGTGGAGTGGGTCTTTCCCATGTGGTAGTTCTCGTATTGTGATCTACATAGTAAGGTCTCCCGTGGGGATCTATTCTCATCTCCCACCCTGGTGGCAGTGGTTCTTGATTTCCACCATTAGGAGTTGCTGTACTGTCCGCTGGGGTAGTTGTTGTTGTCGTCGTACCTACGATGTTAGACCACACATTTTATTTTAAAAGAAACGACTATGTTGACAAACAGGTTAACTTTTCTTTCCTACTATACTCCAAGGAATAAAAGTTCACATACCATTTGTACTGGTAGACGTTGTGGTCGTGGATGAAGTTCCATTCGGTGTTGACGTTACAGGGGTAGATCCTGGAGCGTCAACTGGGGGAGGTGGAGGATTGGGTACACGCCCGGGTGGAGCTGGGGGAGGCCGTCTGGTTCTTCCTCCACCAGAATCATTCTCCCTGTCGCGATCTCTTTCTCTATCGCGCTCGCCTCTTTCCCGATCACGGTCCCTGTCCCGTTCTCGGTTTCGACTGGGTGCATTGCCATTAGTTCGGGAACGACCGCCTTCTCTGTGACTTGGACCTATAGTATACAAAAACACGCGACTTTGATGGATAACTGTTAATGCGCATTTTGAAGATTTTACTCCCGAAAATATGCAGTGTACATGTCTTAAGCCCGCTATCTTGCAATTAACCTTACCATTAGCAACACCATTGGGCACGTGACTCCGGGAAGGGTAGTTTTCCATGTTAACATCCATGCCATTTAGAGTAATGTGTAAATCTCCAGTTTTTTGCATGGAACCTTTTATGTCAGCTTTAAGGTCCATTTTATGTTGATGGTTCTTGACTGTCACAGAAAAGGACATGATTTTTACAACATGTAACGAATACAAGTAGTTCAGATAAACAAACAGGGTGTTTAGTTTCATAAGCTGGCGTGTTCATAAGCGAATCGAAGTGATTTAGAAATGCACCGATAGTTAATACGATAGATGATCGATATGTCGATTATCATCGACAGATAACCTACTGTGTTCTTAGTTAGTGATCAAAACACCAAGTTCATAAAAGAAAGTACACTGATATTGTTTTATGAAGAGTTCGTATTTACTGATCATTCTTAAATTGATCACCATGAAATCTCATTTGACAGCAATGTACGCGACATTCACTACAAGGAACTATGCGTTCTTACTCTTGAAAATAGCCTATTTAATCCAGGGCGATGGCTGCCACCAGGAAAGCTTTTCCCCCATGTTTTTGTGTGTCTCTCGTCCGAGAATACCCCCCCCCCAAAAAAAAACACTTACATTTGCCACTGTTTTTCTGCAGGAGTGGATGAAGGTCTAAGGTAGCCTGTCCTAGTATGGAATCCGCCTTCAGTTGAAAGTGATTGTACACCCGAAAATCAAGTTTTGAATATGGCGTGACCAAACTGCAATGAATAGAAAATAATACTAATCCGCTTTCTGTCCATTGTAAACCGGTGATAGTGGAAATGTCTGCAGTATTCTGTTCATACGTATATTTATGCAACTCTACGTTACAGTAATTCCTTCACAACAGGTTTCGGGTAACACGAAGTGTCATCTAAAGTGTACTTGATCGTACCGCAACCATTTAGGGGGGTTACAGATCTTTTGCTCATAATCCCGTCTAATGTTTGCTTTACTCATAAAACTACAGGTTGGACAAAAGACATAATTCAACATCTTCGCTGGGATCATAATCTGCTGGGCCATGGTAGAGATTAAACCGTCACGTCTACTAATAAAGGAATGATTCTATATTTACAAAATATAAACGGCACAAAACACTAAGAATTACTCTACTGAGAAGCACCATATTTAATGTTGAATATTTACATTCAACAAGTCTGAAGAATGCTTATATGCCCGTTATGTTCACTGGTTGTGTGGACAAAATTATGTTTTGTGACATCTTTTCCTTTTTTTTTAGCACTTTCCAGTCTCTGTGTGACGCAGTGGGTCACTAAACCAGTCAAGTATGACAATTCAACCTTTGATGATTCAGCTAAAGTTCATGAGTCGTGACAATTATTAACAATATTACACAAGTTATTGTAGCCAGTTTCTGATTTATGGTATGGTCAATGTGTAGTATCTAATCACCACCATTCTTTGTGTCCTAAAAACAAATCACACAAACCAGGATATATTTTTCATCACACACACAATTTATGAGAGAAAATTATGTGGCTTGATTATCATCTTTATTTCAAATTGCGAAATGTTTACTATGATACCATTGGCATTCAGCACATCACTTCACATTCTAACAAGTTATAATTTCAAACTCTGTTCGGAGAAAATTTCATCTGCATTTTTCGTAACGACGTCTCTTACTGTTTATATGTTCTAGTAATGTCATCCTTGGTAAGTGATATAATATTATTGTACCTTAATAAAGATGTGAGTCATGGAGAAGAATCACAAATACACTAAATTATTCGTGCATCCAAATAAAAACCCTGCCTTAATTCTACCAAATGAAAAACTTAAAAATTTTATGTATTTCAGACACGTCGAGTTTACAAACAATTCATTTCTGTATGGGGTAATGAGGAGCTTTCTGTGCAAAAATTAAAAACTACAAAAGTGGGTGCTAGACAAAAGTCCTCATTAAATCACTACGACTTTAAGTGTGTGCCATATGTTGGTGCAGTTGTCTATAAAATTTGAAGTTTGTATCTTTAAAACTGTGTAAGAGATAACTACCCACAGGCAACCGTGACGACGACGATGATAACTACTCACGTATAATATGAATCCAAAATTCTTATTCTCGTAAAACAATCACCTTTCGATATTTAAGCGTCTAACGATGAAATACTATGTCACATTGAATTAATTCCACTATGAAGATAATTATGACAGCCATTTCGACAAATACTGGTACTGGAATAAACTCCTCCATCAAATGAGAATTACCGCTTGAACAACCGACTTCATCACTTTCTTTATTTTAAGCGGAACAAAATTTCCTTTCAACAATAAAAAGGTACACTTGTCATCCTTATGTCATGCTCCATATAACGCGCAGTGTTTTGTAAATCGTAGTTCTAAAAATTGCTTATCTCTAAAACATTTGGTCGACATATCACCGCAAACTGTTATCCACAACTCGACGTTACGAGACTTGAAAAACAAATGATCCATGAGGAACTATTTGAACGTTATCGGGAGCTGCCCTACGCAAACTGACGGTAATACTAGACTCCTTAGGCAAGGGAAGTTGGTCTAATAGTTAAGTGCAATTCTACACGGATCAAGAGTTCTAAATAATGTCCCATCAAATGATTAAATGGTGCACCTCCTGCACGTTTAGTCAGTTTACAAGCTGTGGAAACACAGTCAAGACACAGAATCTCTTCAGGATCTCCCATAATTTTCCAAATGTTTAAAATATCGGGGACTTTGAGAAATATCACCAGGAATAATCAGCCAAATTTGCTGTATCAGGACGTTAGTTCTGACTAAGAGCGTAAATGCTTCTAGACGTTTCCCTGTTATTTTTAATATTGAGAATATATCCCTCTCCTTCAAACTTTGTGTGGAGTTCCGGAGGCATACATCTCATGCGTCCTTCGTCTCCAACTTGGTCCAAGGTCTCTCTCGTTTGCAAAAATTCTGTATCTTTAAAGACAAGTACGGTCTGACTATAACAAAAACTGGTTGCATCAACACAACCACATGTCCAAGGGTTGAGATACACAAGACCTGTATGTGTTTCAACTAACATCGGCTTTTCCGATCATCTGATTCAATCAGTATGGATTCCCAAAGATGGAAATTTTTCGACAAAGTACGTTGCATTTATATCCACTTTATTCTAAAACGCATGTCACGTGGAAACAGTATTTACTTACACTGTAAAGTGCTCATTCCATGTTGGTGCCCAGGACTTCTTAATGACCTCTGTTTTCCGAGGAGGCTGGCCGTCCACACTTAATTCCAGGTAAGGATCGGCCTTTGAACTGAACAGTCCTCCACTGCTGTGCAATTTTGCCGAAGCAACTGAAATACAAACAGAAACTAGTAGAAACAGAAATCTGGTAGTTGGGAAACATTTCCGTAAAACTCTTAAACGTCGTAGATTTTTTTCATGCATCATTATTAGAGGAGGAAGTGCAAGGCTACAACTTGCGGAATTGACTAGCTGAAAAGAAATAATGTAAATGACCAAGAAATATTTCTTGCAAGACCAACACATTTTTTCTGCTATGACAGAAAACATTGACAGTTTACTCTTAATCAGTGTTTTTCCACGCAATACTTCCCAGGGAAAATGGGTAATTCTACCAAGTTATCAAGACACAACATAAATACTCAATTACCAACATGCGGCTGGCAACGTGATTTACGACTTGGCAACCATTCTTTCAAAAACAATTTTGTAATCCGGTTTGTAACAATTAGGAATACATTTGATAAACTTAACGACATTACTGGCTCATACAATACAGGAGCTACTTACTGGTAACTTGGACCTGAGAGTACTGTGGACTGTTGCTGCTACTCGCTGTATTTTCAGACATATTGCTTACACTACAGATTATAAAAGATCTGAAAAAAAATTGGGATTAATGTCAATAGGAATGACTGAAATAAATGAAAACAAGTTTGCTGATGTTTTCAAAAAGGTTTCATACAGCCTTATGCAAAGTGCATGGCCTAAAATATCCTTCACTTCTTACGGATCAGAATTTACTTCAGCAATGGCTACAGAAGTTGATAACACTACTTAATATTCACAACATTTCTCAGTTTACCAGTACCTAGCACACACCAGTGACACAATATATTGCTTATCAGCGTATGTGGGTCAAGGAGTACCTTTCAAGTAGCACATTCATGATCTCAGTATCATATGCTTTTGAACAAATAGTCTATTAAAGAAGAGAGATCAGTACCATTTATTTCGTAAAGGTTCTCTGAAGTGTGTGATACATAAATGAAATGTAGACAATTTTCCCACACGCATCTACATATTACAGCCCACACACGTAGTTTTTGGGAATGTTAATGTTTTCAGTCGTGTCTGTCTGCCCACGTGGGAGGTGGCCCTTGCCTGAAGGGGACGGAAGTCACTAAGGAAGGGGGGGGGGTCCTTGCTGAGGGAAGTTCTTCCCGGCAGGGGGGGGGGTGCACGGATGGTTAGCTTTCCACACAAAGGCTTTCTTGTCTTCTAGAAAGATTTTGGATACCTCTAAATATTTTGATATCCGGGAAAACACAATTGTAGTACACTTTTCACGTTGTACCTCTCCTACATGTTGCAAACTCGGTGGTTCTAAACCTGCAATACAAGGTATAATATTAAGTGGTATATTAATATACACCTTCTGTTCACAACAGGTTTAAATAAAAGAGAACGCCTTAAAATCCATCATGTGTAAAACCTGTTTGACGTTGTGCACTTTTGTTTTATTTTTTGCAAAATGTACATTTTCATATGCAACACCTATTTAACTATCAGAACTAGTGGACGTGGTTATGTTATATCTGGTGCTGAAGCCGAGTGTAACGGGCCATTCCAACACAACCTGTATCAGTGGAAAAACAAATAAATGTTTTGGGACTTGGGCAATAGGGTCAGGTGATATTGACAACTGATGTGATAATGGGAATATCGTGTTTGGTTTTTAAACTCTGTACCTGCTGAATTCATGAATAGTGGAGACAGTCTTTAAAGAAACGAATTTAAGATCTAGAGCTACAAGAAATCTGGGTGGAGATTGTTTTAAAGAATGGACTAGATCTACCCTTATTTCTACACATGACATCACAGCGCTATGTATAACCTGCGCCATCTGAACGTTTGAAAAACTTTTGAGGTGAATATCACAGCTTTCACAACGTCGAGGCCTATTGAATTTATCTGCACAAATCTATTGATAAAACTAATTTCCAGAAGGTCAACATCGTCAAAATCGCCATCTTGGAATAGATCTAGATATTTCCTTGAACTTATTTCAGAATTGTAACAGTACGAACGCATGGTCAGGGAATTAGCATTGTATAATAGACTTACCAACTGTTCGAGAGTTATGATACCAACTAGTTGACTTCGTGTTTATCCAAATCACCAAGTATTATCACAAAAATGTCGAACCTGTTTTGATCGCCATATTGCTAAAGTACCACGTGACCTGATGACGTTCTACATTTTTCTGTGACAACCGCCCAATATTTCCCCGCGAAATACTCAAAATTTATGTCAAAGAGAGGTTCATTGAACAGAATATCTAAACAAGAGACAAAAAGTTCATTTTTTTGGAGATCTAAATCTGTTGATTTGCATTAGCATCCATCTTCAGGGTGCAGGTGAAAATTGTTAGATCTACCATTAGCCAAGTCAGGAGGCATTATCAACCCGGAAATGAATCCGCGCAAATCGATACTAGCGCCGCCTGGCGGAAAAGCGGTCTCCATTGAACGTAATACAAAAATGGA